>JBAWJX010000102.1:0-91057 GCA_037356095.1 Xylaria sp. Z21 | reverse complement strand
GTATGCTCCACTTCCTATATAAATTTAACCAAACTTGGAGCATTTGAGATGATCAGGTGGTAGTTAACCTAAATAGGTTTAACGTGATGCACCGATACTGAGGAGTGATCTCCCAAAAACTGACCTGGTTATATAGTAGGTAATGCTGGCTCCCCTTACCCAGACTCAGTGACGTCCAATCGGAGGTCTACCGCAATAGCAAGAAGAGACCTCGATATTTCGGCCGAGCATGCGTAGCGAGACTAGCCAGCGATTCTAATTACCAATCCCCAACCTAATTAAGTAGACACTTGAGTTAAAAAACTACCGAATATACCTAAACGGGAATGTCACTCCTGATCAGAGCGCCAAGCCTATTTTGTGGATATCCATGAACCCGGGTCCTGTCCGATAATTTGTGCCGCGCTTAGAAATACTCATGTCCAAGAGCAGCGTAGCATCATCCCAGACGTGCAGTAGTAGATACCGGCGGCTCTGACCGATGGAGCTATGTGGATTGCTATAATGGCTTTGTAATCTAGGGAGGCCTGAGGCATACGTCCCGATTTCCAAGCTCAATAATGACATGCACGACCTATAGCAGTATACAATCCTTCAAGGGAGTGGAGTTTTGTGATATGGCGTACGCAAATGAGTAAGTAAGTATATATAAGTGAGGGACGTCGTGCCGTATTGAGGTAATCATTCACTAGCATCGTGTTCATTTCTTCACCACCTACCTCTCATCTCGACAAATAGCACAAAGGCCCTACCATCTCCCCGCAATCATGTCGTCCTCTCTGAAACCCATCAAAGCCTACGGCAAGGCAGGCCCAAACCCTCCCAAGGTGGTCATGATCCTCGAGGAGCTAGGCCTTCCCTACGAGCTCATTGCCACGCCGTTCTCGGATGTCAAGAAGCCTGAGTACCTCGCCGTGAACCCTAACGGCCGCCTGCCGGCTATTTACGACCCTAACACAGACCTGACGCTGTGGGAGTCCGGCGCTATCGTCGAGTACCTCGTCGAGACATACGACAAAGAGAACAAGATCAGTTTTCCTAAGGGCTCGAATGAGAGCTACCTCACCAAGCAGTGGCTGTACTACCAGACGACTGGCCAGGGTCCTTACTACGGACAGGCAGTGGTGAGTTCTTTCCCTCGTTTCCTCAAGGATGGCGGGCCTTTCCTATACGGTTCCATTCCACTATTAGCAAGAAAAGGACGGGTTAACTGACTGCCGTGAAGTGGTTCACGAAGTTCCATGCGGAGAAAATCCCCAGTGCGGTCGAGCGCTACGTCAAGGAAATCAACCGCGTCACGGCCGTCGTTGAGGGCCACCTCAAGGCAGAGAAGGCGAAGGCCGGCAGTGAGGCACCCTAGCTTGTTAGGGGCAAGATCACCTTTGCCGATATCTCCTGGTACATGTGGCAAGATTTGATCACCAAGGTTCTTGGGGATGAGAGTGAGTTTCCTGGGAGTCGTTCCTCTTCGTGCTTCTTTACTGATCGTATATGCTTAGTTATCAACTATGCCGAGTACCCCAACGTCAGGGAGTGGCTTGACAGATTGGCGGCACGTCCATCTATTAAGCGTGCGGTGGAGCTATCGCAGTGATAACAAACCGTCGCTACTCCTCGGCAGTTCTTGAGATTAGCTTCCGACTGAACGGAGCTTCTGTAGGCGTGGAGAGGTGCTTGGGCTAGAATCGTTCTATGTATGGGCTAAGGGGTCTGTTATTGGATATATTAGGGGCGGCCTGAGGTCGGAAGGGGATGGCACGTGTCTTCATAAGCTTTACTTGTTGTTCAGCGTTGGGTCTTTTTGTTATGTATAATCAACACGGCTATGAGCCGCATTTTAAACGTTCTCCCAAAAACGGCCTGTAAACTGGCGGCAACCTCACTCAGGCCCTCCTTGCGAAAAGGAGGAGACGGAAAAGAACATGATTTTAAGCTCTCGTGTCTACGGAGAGAAAACACATGTTCCCGAATTCAGTATCTTAAAAATCGCTTTGACCCCATCTCTCGCTGGCCTGTTTAATAGCGTCGCTATGTGTTGCTATATGGGCCTTATGCAATCGATGTTAGCGGATCCATATCCGGGTGTCAAGCGCTATAACCACCATAAGCTGATTTAATCCTGGACTACTGTATATACTAGTATATACTCACCATGGTCCTAGACTTCGTAGCTCATAGGGGATATTCAATAGCTTGCCTTCTCATAGGCGGACTATTGTCTTCGGACGAAGCAGCCATTGCACAAGACCTTGAGCCGGGTGGCTCGGAAGCTTGCCAAGGAGCCGTTACATTTCTCACATTGGTGGGTGGTGGTCAGGAAATGCAGGCCGCGGTAGGTGGTGATCTTGAGGACGCCGATCAATAGTTTCTGGTAAGCAGGGCTTGCGCGCTCCAGCTGCAGCATGAGAGTGGACTTGACGCATTGGAAGTCTGGCAGCAAGTGGACGAGCTCGCGGGCGCCGCGATTCACGCGCGCGAGGTTGAGAAGCGCGCGCATGGTGCAGTGGGCCAAGACTAACATGACGACCTCGTTGGGGAGGACGGCGAGCCGGCCCAGGCCGGCGACGGGCTCGGTCGACGTCGCCTGGGCTAGGGAGAGGTCTGGACTAAGGGCGAGCGGGCGTGTTGCTATGAGGCGATGATGCTCGGCTACTTGGCTCTGGTGACGTCGGGCTGCCTCGGCATTTCTGGTCTCGTTTGCCCAACGCCAGAACTCCTGGAGCCGCAGCTGCCGGTTATCATCCCTCTGGCCGGTGGGCAACTGACGACGCATGATGATGATGATGGGATTGTGCTGTCCGGGATCTGGGCTCTGATAGGTATGCCTCTATCTAAGGTAGGGTCTCGAGGCCGAAGAAAAATGAAATCGCGATCAGGTAGGTAGAGCGCGTAGATCCAGGTAATACCTATCGCTTATACCAAGGATCGTGGTGGCCTTCATTTCACATAACCTACTAGTTACCTAGCGAGGTGGTGTGAAAAAAAACTGCTACCGCAAAATAAGCTACCTACACCACAGCTCTACCACTTCCACCACGTACACTGATCTAATAGCTACTTCGTTGACCCCTAAAAAAACGACCTTTTGATGTAGCAATATACCGCAAAAAGGCCCTTAAACAAAGTATAATTGACGAATAATACAATTTAATGCTATATAAGCTATTAAACGTAGTTAAGGCAGTATAAGGTGGTAATAAGTGTAGGTAGCTTATTTTGCGGTAGCAGTTTTTTTTCGCGCCGCCTCGGCAGGCTAGATACTTCGGTAGGAATACCTTCAGCCGCCGCCCTAGCCAATAAGTGGACCACTGTACACAGTACATACCTCCTATGTACTACCCCCACAGCCACCTACCTGTAGGTATCCAAGCACTTAGCTCAGTACGCGGCGTCCAGTTGCTTGCACACTCTCTTGAAAACCAGAAAGCTCCACGTCAGCAGTCTGTTGTATTCATATCGTATCGCTTGACTCGCGTGACTCGAGTGCCATGATATATCCCATATTCCCCGGACCACCGTGACCATCCAAGTGCCATCTCACTGCGAACGTTTACGACGCTAGGGGTTGGTTGCATCGTCTGTCCCCCCAAGAAACCCCCTCCAGCATCCACCATTCCGCGGCCACACGCAGCTTCACATCCCTCCTCTTCCCGTGACGCTGATCTCGCCCGACGGGCCATCCTGACGGAGCCGAGCGATAGAGGGGGGAATAACCGAGCCCAGAACACACCCGTCTCCCTCGTCCGCCCCATCTTTCCCGTCGCTCCCGCCTTTCACGACGAGCTCGAGCTTGACGAATACCCACACCCACAGACACCCTCGCTAGACCAACAACAAAGCGCCAAGGCGGAACAAGCCAAGAGAGACGAGGCAAAGAGGGCAGAGAAGAAGAGGTGGCTCGACGAACAGGACGAAATGAAGTTCTCGCATAGCATCCAGTTCAATGCCGTCCCGGACTGGAGCAGCCATTATATCGCCTACAGCAACCTCAAGAAGCTGTCAGTTCTTCCCGAGACGGATACCGCGTGTTTCCTTGCCTACATTTGCCCCAATAATACTGACCTAGTCATGCTCTGAAGCATCTACCAGCTCGAGAAGACCACCCACCAGCCTGGCGCCGCTGATGTCGAGACGAGACCACTCCTCCGGGACGAAGACCCCGACACCGTCTTCTCGAGGTCCCTCGACGTCGAGCTGGAGAAGATCTCATCCTTTTTTGGCGTCAAGGAGAAGGAGCTCGTCGACGAGGTCGACGAAGTAGTACGCGACATCGAGTTGTTTGAGGAGGCCAGTCGTAGCGGACACTACGACACTCAGCGACCTACCCTGGTACACCCCAGCACCGACCAGGTCAAGCGTGCCAACGGCCCGAGGAGTAGCCGTAGTGCCTATAGCATGCCATCTACCGAGGACGGCATCGAGGATAGTGACGATGACGATCGGGATGAGACGTCAGCATTGAATAGGCCTCGCCGGCCTAGCGCCGGTAGCGCTTATGGACGACGCCGCACCGTCGCTAACGTTCGTGCTCCTACGGATATGACGGCCTCCACGGAACTCACCAAGTCCATGCGCAGGCATAGTGTGGGCTTCGACGACTACGCCGAGACAGCCGAGTTCTTTTCAGACGGTGTCATGTTGAAGAAGCGCGTCGTTAGTCTTTACGTCCAACTATGCGAACTCAAATCCTACGTGCAGCTCAACAGGACCGGCTTCAATAAGATCCTGAAGAAATACGACAAGATCATTGATAGGCAGCTCCGCCCCAAGTACATGGAAACTACCGTCGACTCGTCTTACCCCTTTCTCCGCGAGACTATAAGACAGGTGGAAGAGAACATCGAGAAGATGGAGAAAGCATATGCGAACGTTGTAACCCAAGGGGATGAATCCCTTGCTAAAAAGGCTCTTCGATCGCACCTGAGGGAGCATGTTGTCTGGGAGAGGAATACGGTCTGGCGAGATCTGATCGGCATGGAACGACGCGCAGAGGCCGCTAGCCTCGGAAAGGGTCTTCTTGGTGCCTCGAACGATGGCATGAAAGTCAGACTACAAGGCGACGATACCCCCATCGTGGCCGGAAGAGAAATCACTACCCCTTTTGGCCGTTTCACCTGTCCGACTTGGCTATTCGGGTCGACCATGTTGACGATACTGGGCATCATTGCCGTTTTCTTGGTGTTCTTGACCGTGCCCATCCTGGAGAAGCCAGAGCAACAGGCTTGTCTGGCCATGCTCGTTTTTGTTAGTTTGCTATGGGCCACTGAGGTATGCTCTTCCTCCCTACGCAACGCACGGTGAAATAGACCTAACAACCAATACTGAAGGCTATCCCCCTGTTTGTGACGTCGCTGCTTATCCCCTTCCTCTGCGTTGTCCTCAAGGTCGTACGCTCGGAAGATGCGCCACATCAGAGAATGGGCTCGAAAGAAGCGACAAACTATATCTTCTCGGCCATGTGGACACCTGTCATCATGCTCCTTTTGGGTGGATTTACCGTTGCCGCGGCCTTGTCAAAGTGCAAGATTGATAAGCGTATTGCTACTTTCATATTGAGCAAGGCGGGCACTCGACCTCGGACGGTCCTCATCGCCAACATGTTCGTTGCTGCATTCGCTAGTATGCTCGTGAGCAATGTTGCAGCGCCTGTTCTCTGCTTTAGCATCATTGAGGTAAGTATAAAATCAACCCCATCAGAGCAAAGTTTGGTCGTGTTGACGCTTCGTGATTAGCCGATGCTACGTAATCTACCCTACGACTCAAATATGTCCAAGGCCGTTATCATGGGGATAGCACTCGCCTCTAATATTGGCGGTATGCTCTCGCCCATCGCGTCGCCGCAGAACGTGGTGGCTCTGGGCATCATGGAACCCCCGCCGACATGGGGCCAATGGCTCTTCATCGTGATCCCTGTAGGCATCGTGTCCCTCTTCCTCATCTGGATTCTACTGTTGGTCACATTTCATCCTGGCAAAGGTACGACGATCGTACCTATCCGCTCCGTCAGGGAAGAGTTTACGGGCCTGCAATGGTTTGTCTCCATCACCTGTGTGGCCACGATCGGCCTCTGGTGTGCTAGTCACGCGCTCGAATCGACGTTCGGCCACATGGGTGTCATTGCTATCTTGCCCATGGTCATCTTTTTCGGCGTCGGAATACTCACCAAGGAGGACTTCAACAACTTCCCCTGGACCATCATCATCCTAGCGGCTGGCGGGCTTTCTCTAGGCAAAGCCGTCGAGTCGTCGGGCCTGCTTCATACAGTAGCAACGAAGATCTCAGCCGAGGTGCATGAGCTCGATCTCTACGTAGTCCTCCTCATCTTTTCGAGCCTGGCCCTTGTGATCGCCACGTTCATCAGCCACACGGTGGCAGCGCTGATCCTCCTGCCGCTTGTGTACGATATTGGACGGCAGATGGAGGGGCAGCAACATCCAAATCTGTTGGTCATGGCGACGACGCTCATGTGCAGCGCAGCCATGGGCCTTCCAACTAGCGGATTCCCTAACATGAGTGAGTGTTTCTTTTTCCTAAGAGTATCTTATCTTGGATGTCAGCGCGAAGACTAATCGTGAGCAGCTGCTATCATGAAGGAGGATGCGACGGGCGAGCGGTACCTCTCGGTGAAACACTTCATCAGCCGCGGCATCCCTAGCAGCATACTCTCTTTTTGCGTCGTGGTTACGATCGGGTATGGCGCGATGCGCGTAACTGGTATGTAGATAGCTAGAGGGCGTGTATAGGATATAGGATACAGGGTATCGGGATTACATACGGATACTTAGCTAACTTGGTACAACTACGTATACTTTGGAAGATTTTGTGTTTATACCCCTATATTATTTTTATTATACGATATATAGACATGCATTTTCCTAGCGAAGGCGAGACATGTAGACGACAGCATACAGGACAGGATAACTCGCATCAATAAAGATATATATATATATATATAATTCGATATTTGATAAGTAGGCTAAGGAATTAGAGTTAAGTTGTATTGTAGCGTAAGAACTTGAAATACTTGATCAACCTAGCAGCTGTATTGATTCGTTGTAGCCATAAGGTGGGATGCCGTCATCAGGGAAGGGAACCCACCCTAATCCCCCATAGGGACTAACATGCAGCTCTTGTGGAGCGATCTAGTCCTGGGGTCCCGCTAGATAGGTAGATGACATCGTTCTCCTTATGTACCTACTACTACATTTACCTACCTATTAGGTACTCCGTATGTAGGTACTGCATGCATACCTCCTACACCTCTCCCATCAGCTGTTCTTTTGTGTGTGTGTATGTATGATACAACAAAAACAGACAAGCTCTATACCCACCTACTGCATACTCGCTCATCGCCAACCAAACTCCCTTCCCCCTTACGTCGCCGATGACTTCCCAGCCAGCTTAAGACGGGTGCTTTGCAGGGGTGCTGATAGCCATGCTCTCCGCCTTCACGGCTCGCCCTATCATCGAGCTGAAGCAGCGAGACAAGTCCAAGATCGAGACCATCTTGGCCTACGGTGAGGCCGGCCCGTTCCCGCGTCGGTGCATGTGCGGCGGATGAACTGACAGTATTTGCGGCCAAGGCGATCGAGTGCTTGTCGGCCTCAACACCGGCGCCCTCCGCGTCTATCGACTGAACGAACTACCTGCCTCTCCGGGAGAGCCCTCGAACGGCAGCACATCGTCTCTGCTAGACGGTCAGCAGCAGCAGCAGCAGCAGCAGCAGCCGCCGCCCCATACTCATCCTTCTCATTCTAGAACTGAATCGCAGTCTGCCCCGTCCAAGAAGCCCACCGATCTCCTGCGCGAAGTCGAAAAGTTCTCGACCCGCGCCGTCGACCAGCTCGCCATCATCAAGGAAGCCAACACTCTCGTCTCCTTGTCCAACTACTACATTTCCCTCCACGACCTCCAGACCTACGAGCTGATCGAGACCATCCCGCGCACTAAAAATGCCACCTGCTTCGCCGTCACGAGTAACATCGTCAAGGATCCCGCCACCGGCATACCAGAGATCATTAGTCGTCTCGCCGTCGCCGTCAAGAGGCGTCTGTTGCTATGGAGCTGGCATGAGAGCGAGCTCCATGAGGAAGTCACCGAGGTGGTCTTGTCCGAAGCCATTCGAACTGTCACTTGGGCTAGTGCTACTAAAGTCGTGTGTGGCATGAACGCCGGCTACGTGCTTGTCGATGTCGCAACCTCGGAGACTCAGGAGATAGCCGGGGTCGGCGGCGCCGCTGCGGGCGGACAAGGCAGCCGCTTTGGTGCTGCGAGCATGGGCTACATGGGCTTGGGCGGCTACGTGCCCAAGCCGCTCGCCGCGCGACTGGCAGAGGGCGAGATGTTGCTCGCTAAGGACATACACTCGCTTTTCATCGACACGGACGGGAAACCACTGGAGAAGCGCCAGGTACCCTGGCAGAGCGCTCCTGAGAGTATCGGATACAGCTACCCTTACATCCTGGCCCTTCAGCCCCCGACCAAAGGTTCATTAGAAGTTCGCAATCCTGCGACTCTCAACTTACTACAGACAATCGAACTCGTAGGGGCCGCGCAATTACACTTCCCGCCTCCAACTGTAAGTCTCGCTCATGCAGGGAAGGGCTTCCATATAAGTAGCGATCGAGTGGTCTGGAAGATGGATGCGACGGATTACGATACCCAGGTGCAGGAGCTCATCGAGAAGGCCAATTATGACGAAGCCATAAGCGTTCTCAATATGCTAGAAGACGCGCTACTGAAGGATAAGGTTGGCACAATACGTGAAGTGAAAATGCTCAAAGCGGAGTTCCTATTCAAGCAAAGGAAATTCCGACAGAGCTTGGATTTGTTTAACGAAGACGACGTGCATGCTCCTCCAGAGAGAGTTCTCAGGCTATACCCCAGGGTTATAGCTGGCGAGTTGTCGGTTGAAGTCCAGCAGGAGGATTCGACGGACGACGATAATGACAACGACCAAGACGATTCTGTGGCCGGCGCCAATAGCGACAAAGGGGTCAAGACCAAAAACATGACGGATGTTGTTTCGCCACCAAAGATAACCGGCACGGGAAGCTTCGCGAAATATTGGATGGGTGGCGGTCATCGCAAAATCGATTCTGACGCCGCTTCGATTGCCTCCTCCAAACTCGGTGGTACAGACAACGATGACGCTGCTAGTATTAAGCCCAAGGCTAAGGGCTCAGAAGATGCCGGGCCATTGGAAGGTAAAGAGCTAATCAAAGCGGTCCGCGAGCTGAATAGCTTCCTAGCTGGTACGAGAGCCCGTCTCCAGCGAGTGATCGATCCAGAGACGGGCAAACTCCGACCACGGAAAGCCACACCAGGGGCGGCCTCTTCGTCGAGCACCGATGAAAATTTGGATGCTTTACTAACCAATAATCACTCCGAGACGGATGAGCAATTAGAACAAGAGCTTCGGCGCACCTTCACCCTCGTCGATACCACCCTGTTCCGCGGGTACATGTTCTGCCAGCCGTCTCTAGCTCCGTCCCTATTCCGCATTCCGAATTTTTGTGATCCGGCCGTCGTAAACGAGAAGCTCCTCGAGCACAACCGTTTTAACGAATTAGTAGATTTCTTCTACGGCAAAAAACTTCATCGAGACGCCTTGACGCTGCTTCGCAAATTTGGCGACGCAGCCGCTGATGGGGAGATTACCAAACTTCAGATCAACGGCCATGACGAGGCAGAAGTCGAAATTCCCGAACAGCTCCGTGGTCCTCGTCGAACGGTCGGCTATCTCCAAAGCCTGCCGCCTGAGATGACGGATCTCATCTTGGAGTTTGCCGATTGGGTTCTCCGGCGGAATCCTGATTTAGGGATGGAAGTCTTTCTTGCCGATAGTGAGAATGCTGAGACTCTTCCACGAGCGAGGATCGTCAACTACTTGAGCGGGATTGACGTCAACCTCGAGATCCGATATCTAGAACATATCATTGACGAATTAGGAGACGGCACACCAGAGTTCCACAACCGACTAGTCGAGCTGTTGATTAACGCCCTGGGACAGGACACAAATCGAGGTGTCAAATGGGAGGAGAGGTTGCATAAGTTGATTGGCTTTCTAAGGGAAAGTGATCAATACGGATTAAGCCGGGCTTTTAGCATGATTCCTAGGGATAGTATGTCCACGTCCACCGGTAGATTGTTCTCGCACGAATTGCTAATACCATGGACAGATCCGCCGTTCTACGAGGCCCAGGCCGTAGTACTCAGTAAGATGGACAATCATAAACAAGCACTCGAGATATATGTCTTCAGGATGCGCGATTATACAAAAGCAGAAGAGTAAGTTGTATTCCCCGGATGTTGGGCGCCCACCCCGACGGAAAGCAGCCATATTAACGGTAGTCCAGTTACTGTAATCACATTCACGCTCGGCCTACCGAGCGACACAGCTCTGTGGATTCGTCCACTCCCAACCAGGACGACCCCGACGCTGCAACATCCATACATCACATTCTATTGTCTCTATATCTAACTCCTCCGCCTCCACACGAGCCGAATCTAGAGCCGGCGTTATCCCTCCTCTCGAGGCACGGTTCACGCCTACCAGCCACGTCGACATTATCGCTCATCCCTGAGACGCTTCCCGTAGCAGACCTAGCATCGTATTTCCGCGGGCGCATACGCGCGGCGAATAGTGTCGTATCGGAAACACGAATTGTCGAAGCCCTGCGGAAGACACAGCTAGTCAATACGCAGGCGGCGCTGCTACTCGGTGACGGGATCGGAGGCAGCGGCCAAGGAGGACGCAGCAGAAGGGTGGTCATCGGTGAGGAGAGGGTATGCGGCGTCTGCCATAAAAGATTGGGGAACAGTGTGGTGGCGGTCCTACCAGATAACAGCGTCGTCCATTACGGGTGTCTAGGGAAAGGGCGCAGCGCCAGCCGTCCTCGGGGTGAACGCATCGCGGGGGCTTGGGGGAGACATGGCTGATAGTGCGAGGACATAGTAGGTATTTTCAGCGTGCATGGCCCCGAGACGGACGGCATGGCATTGCATTAGAACGGAGCTAAGTGTGTATTGATTTTGCTCGCTCGGTGTTGGGAATACCCGTTCCGTTGGGTTGGTCGACCCTGATTGTATTGCACGTTACCTGCAGACGCATACACCCATGCGTGGGTCAGATTAAGACAATTCAAATATATATGATGCAGTTCCGTGGCGCTCGACGTACGGCGCTGACATCTTCCAATCCTTAGTAATCGGCATTGTAGGCGGGCGTGATATGGGGCGCCTTGTGGTGGATCAATCGAGCGAGTGATTCTAGTCTCGCTCTTCGATCTTGGGTCTCCTTCCCAGGCACCAACGAACCACATCGTCCCGCTCTCTCGGTCTCTCGGTCTCCCGCACAGCTCCGAGGGAGCTCCCTTCGGTCAGTATCAAACCATACCCGTAGAACCAACACGCTTCCTCGCCATCACGTTTTACCTATCACCCCATTACAAGCAAGAACTAAACCCCAACAAGCAGATTCAAACCTCGTCGTCCTCTTCGCCCACTTCCTCCCCGTAATGCTCTTCCTCGGCGACTTCGTCGACAGCAGCAGCACCACCACCAGCACTTCCTTGTGTCACCTTCCCCGGCCTTCCGGTCGCGCTCTGCGCCTCTCGCGCATCTTCTTCCATGCGTGTCGTCAGCTCGGCGTTGATGCGGTCTTGCAGCGCGACGGTGGCGGCGCGCAGGTCGCGGAGGTACGATGTCTTGGATTCGAGGGCCTCGGAGGCAGAGGAAGATGCCAGCGACGTGGGGAGAGCGAGAGGCGTGGAGGAGAGTGTCTGCGGTATGGGCGTGCGTGGGGAGGTGTAAGTCGCTGTTAGGTGGCCGGTTTTTGACGGGACTCTTGCCGTTGCTATTGCGCCCGCTGTGGTGGGAGCTTGGGGGTCCGAGGGAGCTGGGGTTATCGAGGACATTTTTGGTCTCTGCTAAAATGGCTTTTCTCCGTGGTGGCTGGCTAGTTTAAGCCGGGTTGTTTTTTGGGGGCGTTAGGGTGGCTTTCAAGGAATGGGTATACAGATTCTCAAGTGCAGGTCGAGGTTGAGGATGAGGATGATGGGAGGTCATCGAATTTCATGGTGGGGTAGATAGATCCGTGTCTGCCCAGTCGTCATGAGGGGCAGCGCGATTGAATTAGAACAGGTACATAATGTAAGTAGGTAGCTAACCCCGCTAGGGTTAGATAGCGTTTGTCAGCGTGGCCGGGCAGAGCCGGGGGGAGACAGCTTACCTACATACCTCCAGGCTCTAGGTACATTAGGTTAAGTAGTAGGAGGGACTTCACTAATCCGCAAGACTTCGTATTCTATACTCTAGATACCTAGGTACCTAGGTAGGTAGTCTAAGGCCTTATCCAGGCTTTAAAAGTCCAACTCCGCTTCCCTTCCCTCTCTCACATTACACAATGTCATTATCGATATTGCCAGTAGTCTAAACACATAATAGGCTCTAAGATGTAACGTGGAAATTGAACAGGTATTGATCCTTCTTGAGTCTACTAGCCTCAAGTGGGCACCTTCATCCCGGTTATGAAGTCGATTAAGTTGCAAGTGCAGCAGCATTTGTTGCGCTGTGACGAGTACGTGCTTTAGCCAGGACATCTCTCATTCTACTCATCTTAGCATTAGAACTAACCTAGTACCTATCCATGGAAGATTGACTAACTTACTGAGGATGGAGAGGGTTTGATTCTCCATGACAACCAACTCAAACTACCAGTACTCTGCTACAGAGAGCATGAGTAGACTAGAAGAAGAAGTGAGCAAAGAGCTCGAATGGATTTCATCCGCAGGCGAGGTCCGAATGAGGTCCATCGTGCCTATCCCCTATCCAGTCTCACTCCCGGTTGATGCGTTCGATGCGATAAGAGGAACTTGGCAGCCTTGGCAACACGACACCGCCGTGGCCGCTGTTTGGTGCGGCCTG
The DNA here is from genome assembly GCA_037356095.1 of Xylaria sp. Z21. Taxonomy (NCBI): domain Eukaryota; kingdom Fungi; phylum Ascomycota; class Sordariomycetes; order Xylariales; family Xylariaceae; genus Xylaria; species Xylaria sp. Z21. The sequence goes on along the minus strand of JBAWJX010000102.1, from coordinate 78,130 downwards.
CCAAGAGAACCACCCAAGTCCCCCATTGGGGAGCTTGAAGTTGTAGCGAAGAAACACTACTATGCCAACCCAGGCAGGACATCGAAATGCCGAGACGGACTTCAAAGATTCCTAAATAAGAAGGCGATAGGCCCGTGTACCCCAAGCCCCAGCAACACGAGATACAAGTACTGCCTTGGACAACAAAGGGCCTACGAGACGTATATAAAACAGACCATGTACTATGAGACGAGGGATGCTAGCTGCTGTGCGTGCTGACCAGAGAACCCTACGGTAGCCTCAGTCCAGCCCGATCCAGTGGGTTTTCTATATCGCCTCTCCTGAATTCTCACCTCAAAACAGCCAGGAAAGAAAGAGACCACCATGGTAGGGTTTTCTCGCCTCGCAGTCCTCGGGACTGTGCTCCCTCTCGTTCTTGCCGCCGTTCCTTCGGAGCCTAGGCCCGCTACCGAGTTGCGACTCGTCAAGACATCCGAGGAGGACCCGGGAACGTGGATGACCGAGGAGCAAAAGTTTGAGATGCTCACCTCAAAGCGCATTGGGTTCATGGATATCACCGACACCATGGTACGTCCACCAGCAACAAGCCTATTCAAAAAAGAAACACGAGGAAACCGGTCAGTTGATTAAGGAACACGATTCTAACCGTCCAAAATAGGAACTCGAAGCAATGGGCGCAGCCCGAAGGGCCGCCAGACTCCAGCAGAGAGCAGCCGCGTTCCCATCGGCACCAAGCCATCAGACTCAGGCCAACGCTCTCATCAAAAACGTCAAGCAGGCCAACCTGGAGTCTTGGACCAACACGTTGGCCAACTTCTACAACCGGTACTACAGGGGCTCGTACGCGGCGACGTCGTCCTCGTGGATGTACAGTACCGTTGCCAGCGTGGCCAAGGCCAACACAGCCATCACGGTGAAGCAATTCACCCACTCGTACAGCCAGCCCAGCGTCATCGCAACCATCCCTGGCACGTCGTCCGGGGTCGTCATTGTCTCGGCTCACTATGACTCCATTGGCAGCACTACTTCGGGTCGTGCCCCTGGCGCTGATGATAACGCCTCTGTGGGTTTATATATCTTTGCACTTTATAGCGTACGGTTATTCTATCAGGGATGAATGCTGACGGGCACGATATCCAGGGCGTGGTCGTTGTCCTCGAGGCGCTCCGAGTTCTCGCCGAGGCCAAATACGCCCCGGCAAATACTCTCGAGTTCCACTTCTACTCAGGTTCGTATATTGCAATACCCCCTACTACCTCTCATCGGCTTTGCTTGGCAGTGTTTGAGCACGCGGCCTATATATACAGGACTGAAGGTAGCGAAATAGAATACTTATGCTGATATAACGGCTTGTAGGAGAAGAAGGAGGACTCCTCGGCTCGCGTGACGTCTTCAACTCCTATTCCCGCAGCGGCGTCGAGGTCCTCGCTGCCATGAATCAGGATATGACGGGGTTCTCGCCCAACAACGTCATCGCAGTATTCACCGACTACTCAGACACCAACCTGAACACGTTCATCAAGAAGCTTGTGCCCGTATACACCAGCCTGCCTGTGTCCACCGATAGATGCGGTTATGCGTGCAGTGACCAGTAAGTGTTGATGAAGTGGTCCCTCTCTCTGCCCACGGCCTTTTACACTGTGGTGTGGCGATTTATCTGTCCGGGGCTGGCGTTGTTAACGCTTGATCACTTCGCGTAGCGCCTCTGCCTATTCTGCCGGCTACCCTGCCGCATATGTCTGCGACGAGAACATTCGTGATTCCTCGCCCTACATCCACTCGGCGCAGGACACCGTCTCGACTGTCAGTTTCCCACACGTCCTCGAACACGCCAAGGTAAACACGGATTCCCCTGCGTTTCTCTCACTTCCACCTACTGATATATATTACGCAGTTAACTGTTGGCTTCCTCGTGGAAGCATCGTATTTTTAGGCAGATGAGGGACTGGATATTGAGATGTCGCTTACTGTTTTACAGTAGCGATGACATACCGAGATGATAGTTGCTAGCTACAATCTAAGGGTCTCTGTTCGCCTGCAGCCGCGTCAGTAGGAGAGAATAAAAAGAATATAAGTGCTCTGTGCCAATGTCATCAAAAGGGCCTGCTAAAGGCTAGTCCGCGACAATTGTAGCGTGGTAAGTTGGATAGATTCAATAACACCTTGTAAGTTTTCGTTGTCTAGTGGTCAGGTCAAAATAGAGATCGAGTCCTAGCCACTATAAACGTCTTTGGTATTTGCATAAAGGGGGTATAATATAGACTATATTCTTTAGCACTACATACAAGTCTACCTTTATAGTTTAGGTGGGTGTTAGGCATAGGTACGACAAAGCAAAATTACAATGTTCTAGTACTTATTGTGCTCCGAACTTCCAATAGTATTATTTAAAACGTTAGCAACAGCCGGGTTCACCGACCAGATCAAAATTAGCTGATTCCCATCTCCTGCAAATCAAGCCACTCGATTCGCAATCCAACTATTCAACGCTTACCCTGGAAAAAACCAACTGGTCTTGGTTTTCGACCATTACGCGATACGATCTCTGACTCCTTGAGGCCAGGTGAGTAAGTGAGTGAGTGGGTGAATGAGTGTTCCGCGCAGGTAGTATGCGAGTGCCTTTGCCCTATACTTACATACCTGGGCGCCGAATCTCTCCCTTCTCCCACCTAGCTATCATCGTCGTACAATGGGCTGCACGATGAGTAGAGAGACCAACAGCAACACCACCACTATTACTACCACTACCACTAGGATTATACCTCGGAGAAGTCCGAAGATGCTAAGACTTACTCAGAAGCCCCGGAAGGCTCTGAAATGGGTTCAGAGGAGGCCCCCCTCGCCCAAAGGCCCTGTCATGACCGAGCAGGAACTATACGATATTATAAACCGGCGGTTACGTCCACGCCCAGGGCCTATGGTGCCCAGGCGTCAACAGAGAAGTTGAGGTGAGGAGAATATATATATTTTAAGTAGGTATACACCCGAGGTTAGCGCAGTATTAGATGGAACCCGGGTGACGTCAAGTCGAAGGAATTGATCATTATAACAATAAAAAGTATTTGGATTTCCAACACCAGGAGGAAACCCCGGTTCCATACACATGAATCAAATGAAGTGTTTCCTTCGTGTGATAGCTGGAACCACCTAGGTCAGTGACCTCCCATGACACGTCGTGGGATTTTACGCCTATATACTACCACTTACAGAGGGCGTCGTATCACTTGCTTGTCCCCCTTCACATAGTACGGTAGCAGGATTGTGACCACTGTCCCTATTGCAACAATATCTGCTTTTATTTTACTCTCTAGACTCATCTTGGCATAAGATCGGGATCCTGAATATCCTCCCTAGCTTAACCAAAACCTCGCAATGTTAGACAGACGATACCGTACTAGATACGACCTAGCCCTGGATATTTCAAACTCATCAAACACGAGCCGCCATCCCTATATACGCCTCGTTTCCAGGAGTCAATTCCAGTCTTCCCTCTTATTTTTCCTAGCGGCATTTTGCGGCGCGGCTATATGTTAGTAGCCGCCGAACCTCAACAAGCAGTAGCTCATTTAGCCAACCTCGTCCACAATCAAACAATTATCTACATTAGCCCGATAGCAAACAGTCTCACTATACCAGAACTTCTAAGCTGAAAACAACAGGTTCTCAGTAATCGAAAGACATCGTGGCTAATGACTAGTAAACGGTTACCTCACGGCAGTTTAATGTCTTCGGCCGGGATGTCTCTAATACCATGATAGGTTATACAAAAGTCACGGGCTGAATACAGCAACAGACAGCCGAATGAAGGCGGTTTGCGTCACTCGAACAGCCATGTCACAGTTAACCAGGTGCATATTATCAAACACAGCGGCAAACAGACTAGTTAGCATGCACTCCAACTTATGAAGCAGGGATACACACCTCACTTTAACTAATACTGTGTCTGGGAGACTGCATCCTCAAACCAAAGCCGTGCGCAAGCAGAAAACATCTTTACTGTTGTCCCCTATATACCGTTCCAAGCTCCCCCGTATTATTTTGAAGTGTTACTTTTCTTTCATTCTATAGAAGCTTTTTCAATCCTACTCGTCCCACCGGCAGTAATTGTTGCATTCTTAACAATACAATGGCCGTGAGTGACTCTCTGTCTCTGCGTAACGTGGGGGGCATCACACAATTCAGTGATCTCACCCTATATTGTATTGTAAGGGTGCCTCATTCAAAGTCCACAAGGCGACCGTATGTCTACACCCGTCCGCCATGATAGCCGCCTTGACAGGCAAGTTCATTGGGAGTTGTACACAAGTTGAGATCACTAAGCCGATAAAGTCGATACTAATTAGTGATAGGAAGCACAGACTGATGAAATAAAACTATCTTTCGACCCGCTCAGCACTAGCCGTCTGATCGATTTTATGTACACAGGCGACTACCATTTATCCCTCTGCACAGCTTCCAACGCCCTCTCGACGGGCCAAGTGGTGGATCAAATCAGCACTACAGGAGAGTTGGGAGAGGAAGTCAGTAAGATTTCATCACAACTTGTTAGAAGGTCCCCTTAAACTAACCATGTGTGAAGTTTTGGCTGACAGCGATTCCAACTCGGCTGTAAATGCCTTTGATTATGAGAAACCAACACTCGCCTACAAGAAATTAATCTGCCATAGTTGCGTGAATGCTGTTGCAGACTACTACGATATCCCTGTTAGGACGCTGTCAACCGTGAAAACCAAGTGCATTCTCGAAAGCAACTAATCTGCCAAGGATTTTCATGATTTTCTCCAAGGCTCCTCGGGCTCGACAGGCGATTGGCAATTTCATCAGATGCTCGGCGCTATGGCTATGGAACATGTTGATAAAGTTTTAGAGAATCGTCTATTGGACAACACCGAGATCGTTCGAGAGTCCAGCCCAAATGTTGCTCGCTGTTGATCGAACTAAGAAGTCATCTTGAAACTACAGTCAACAATTGCCAATCGGCTTGTCAGAAGGCGGCCGAGGTTTCAACAAACCTAACTGAGTGTTAATCACTCCTTTTGAAATGGTCGGTATGCAGAAATCGGAATTGTCAAGCTGAGTTCAACTGTCACCTCAACATTGGAGGCCAAATGTCTTCACCTACTTACTTCCTACGATGTAGCCAATGCCAGTGCTGTCACAATGGAAGCATGTAAGGAGGATCGTATGGTTATCGATTCGAAGGGCTCCCAGCAGGAGGGGTTGAGACCCTTCGGACGCACTCATGCCGTTGGAATAAGCTAGGTATACGGGATTATTGTCTTGATTGCTTGCAGGGTAGACGATGCTACTGGTGAGAATAAATCACATCGGCCTTACGTATCTGACTCGCAAGGTGAGGGCAGACTGATCCGTAAGAATGCGTCACAGAAGGCCCAGGAGTAAGATTATACAAGACCGTATGGCTTCTACGTGTAAACAAGCAAGATAGCTAGTTAGCAACAGTTCTTTCGAAGAATTTGACATTTGATCAATTGGAACCCTTATGCTTTAGAATATATTTGCAGCGGTAGAAACGAAGGGCGCAGTCGATTCGAATCACTTTAATACCTAAACGTGGTGTTAGAGAACGCCACTACCAGGAGGACTATCACAGGGCATATGGACAAAGGAGGCTGTTCCTGTATATAGTCAGATGGCACCTAGGAAGGTGGTTTAGAAGGCCTTCGCGCAACAACAATAGTCATCACCTACCCCTAGCATACGGCCCATGACACGTAGCGTAGGTATTAGAAGAATAGAGATTGAAGTTTGCGTTGAACCTAGATATCCTAAGATAAGATACGCAGAATTCATCTCACCTAATGTAATCGTATCTAGTTGGCTGTTTTCACATAGGTAATCACTAGAATCTCCAGGGGGAAAAGATTTGGTGCTCTACCTACCCTCGTTGAACAAACTAATATTCAGGGATTATACAAGTACAGTATAACTACATATTTCCCAATTATCCAAAAAATTCTACGATGGCTGTTGTGTAAAAACGAAACCTTTGAGGTAAAATCTAGCATTCTTAACCATTTCGAACAAGAAAAGATGAATCAGCCACTCACTCCCTAGCCACCTCCAGTTATACGCCACACTAACTACTTTTAGGTTCCTCCTACAGGTACTTCGTATGTACGTACTGTGGCTATACCGAGGCACCCTACATAGTACATGTACATACGCACATGTAGTAGGTATGCTGTACTTAAAGTACATTATGTACCCATCAACGATAAACCGTCTTCCTTCATTCAACTCGCCTAATACCTACGGGGTAGGTTGTATCTCATCAGATCACATTCGTATGTACGCGCAAGATTCAATTCTGCTACTATCTTAATCTCTTGAAGAGACCAAAGCATGCCACAACGAGCCTGATAACGGGGGCAGTCGGTCGCTTTTTGTTTCGCAACCTCGGCTCAAGATGTAACCGTGATATGATATCCTAGACAGAGCCGGACCTTTGATAAGAACTTCATGTTTCGACATTGCGCTTCAGACAATGCAACCAACACGGCCCCCGCCGAGAGCTCCGGGTAGCTTCTCACCACTCGTCCCCGGGTCCGTCGGCGGCGCCTCGTCCTCGGGCAACACGGGCAATCCCAACAGCACCAACAGCACCAACAGCCCCAACACCAACATCAACGCCGCGGCCGCCGCCCACGCCGCCACTGCGGCACCGTCCCGGCCCATGATCCGGAGGATAGACACGTCGAGCGAAGACATCATCTCTCTCCCCAAGACCAGAACCCCCCAAACCCCGGTTGGCCTCGTGAGCCCGACGTTCCCCACCAACTCCCCGGGCCGCGGGAGCCCCCAGAACTTCTCACGTCCCAGCCGAACCACGAACGATGCCCCGAGCACTCGGAACGCGTCGCCCTTGACGCTCCCTCCCGCCCGTGCTGGCCACGTCCGGAAACACTCGCAGACCCCGGGCTTGTTCGAGCCTAGCATGCCCTCTATGAGCATGTCGAACTTGTCGCAAGTCGGCATGTCACAGTCGCCTGTGGCGCCCTCGGCTAGCCAGATCGCCGCCCAGGCCGCCATGCTGCATCAAAACCAAAACCAAAACCAAAACCACAACCAGCAACAGCAACAGCACCAGCAAAGCCAACAACAACATCAGCAGCAGCAGCAGCAGCAGCACAGTCGCCATCGCTCACAAACCGTGCCGTTCCCAGGGAGCGAGGCACATGACCCTTCCAAGAGGCCTGCGCCCAAGCCCACGCTGGGACCTCGCAGCCCCCCCATGCTCAGCCTGACCGAGGCTAGCGCACCGCGCGATAATGGTTTTGGCGGTCAGGCATATCATAATGGCCTGTTGGGCAGCCACGCTGCTGCTGCTACGGCCGCGGCAAATGTTGTCTTTCCTAGGACCTCATCTCAGAACACGTCGCCTGTTCCCCCGATCCAAGAGCATTCTGCACCCCCGTCGTTTTCTATTCCCGAAAAGCCGGTTAAGCCCGAGAAATCCAAAGTCAAGCTATTTTCCCGCCCCAAGAAGATCGATACGAAAAGCGAGTCGAAGGAGCGACCCATGCCCAGCCCTGGCAAGATTGGATCGGCGCTCGCCTCACTCCAGCGAGGGAACTACAGCACCACGAGCCTGGCTGATTCGCAGTCTTTCTATACCCTGGGAAACTCCTCGGCGGCTACAATCCGTGCCACCGATTCCCCTATCGAGAGGGAAGGGAAGGAGAAAGACAAGGAACGAAAGCATCATCATTTCTTGTCTCGCCAGAAGCACAAGCTAACGAGCAAAGACGAACACCATCTTCCCCTCTCGTCTGCTGCTAGCAACTCTCGCCCTGTTGATCCCAGCGCGCCCTCGAGCTTGTACAATTTCAACCCGCCCCCGAGCCCTGGCTCTAACAGCGCTCTGGGGAAAAGCGTTAGTGGTCTCGACTTGCGCCATGGTGGCCGGGCATTGCGCGAGAAGAGGAAGGAAGAGAAACTCAGCGATATTATGCGCCACGACAACGAGTCCGTCTTCGGTGTAGCATCTGAGTGGCCTGGCCCGGGCAGTCTCGGATCGTCAGCTAATGCCGGCTCAAACTTCCATGAGCCCTTGGACCCAGCCAAATACGGCCTAAACGGCATGTCCTACGATGACGCCTGGCCTTATTTAAAAGCAAAATTACTGGTCATATTTGAAGGCGAGGATTTGCGGCTGCCCGTGGAAGACCTCAACAAGGTAGTGACGATACATATCCAGTATTGCATACAGCGCCGTGCCGCGCACATCATAATCGATGACCTCCGGGATCTCCTTACTACGGGATTCGCGTCACTCGACCATGCTCTGCGTATGACGCCGGAAGATCGGGTGATTCCGGCGCTCGTGGAGTTATGGGTCATCACCTTCACAAACATTCTTCCGTATTTACAAGCCGTATTCTTACCGTTGGATCTCGAGTTCTCGGGCGCTGGCCCGCTGCTGTCCGCCGACAAAGCTCGCGAATTTTGGGGTAGTGTGGTGGCCAGTGGCCCGACGTCGAGTGCACCAGGAGGTGGCAATTTACAAGCACACGCCTCACCGGCCAGCAGCATACTCGATGTGCGACGATTAGTCCTTACGGCCTACCGTGATATACTAGTTTTACCACGTTATGAGAAACTGAAGACCATCTTCTCTCGACTCTCGCTTGAGCACCTGCCATACTCTCTCGCTTCGCTTGCTCTAGCGTCGCCGCCACCAGTTGGTGATAGTATCGCATCCCTGTCGACGTCGCCGTCCGACGCAGGGTTTGCGGGAGGCCGCCCAGGTACAGCCATGTCACTCGACCCAAGCGTGGCTAGCTACAACTCGACTACGACGACAGTTTTTGGTAACGATTCGAACCCGTCGAGGAGCCGAGCAATTAGTAACGTCTCGTACGCCAGTGGCGCGTCGGATCCAGCCTCAGCAAGTGGCGGATCGCTTCTTCGGCCCTTCACGCCGCAGACACGGGAAATCCTGGGTAGCGTGCGGGAGCAGAACGTCGAGGACAGCAAGCAAGTGACCGAAATGGTCGGTCGCTTGCTACAGTGCATGAGCGTCCTCGCCAGCGCCGGCACGGGGCTGGGGGGTCCTTCGGCGGCACCTGGCGGAGCGGACGATCCTAGTAAGATGGTGTCCGAGCTAGGTAGGCTTCTGAAACTGAATTGGCTGGGTAGAGGCCGGACGGGCCGAAATCGGAGGGGCATCGTCGGCGGCAGGGTCAAACGGCCGGACAACAGGGCAAGCGGTAGTGCTCTGCGCGAAGGGGTGCAGGAAGGCATCGGTGTAACTGGGTAACAGAGTCACGAGAAATGATACCTACAATGCTTGGGCTGCGTATATACACAGGCTTGCAATATGATATATCTTGTTTGGTCCTGTCATGACGGGTGAAACTAACCCTTACCTTGGGCCCCGAGATGAAAGTAGACGCTTTCTGCCCTCAGCGAATAATTTCATGTATAATGTGGAATTAAGCATTGGACTTTTGTTAGGCTGACCCATCGCTTAATGCTGAGACCCGGTACCACGGTACCAACCTCAACACAAAGAACATTGCATCGAAGGCAGAGAGGCAGGTAACCTAGGTGACCTACAGTTAGATACATAGGTAGGTAGGTCGGTAGGTATCTAGTTAGAAGTAGCACAGCGTCAAATCATCAAAAATATCTACCGACGCATATATGTAGGCTCCGGTTCCGAACGACCCGAACCGTCCGTCTACCCATCTATCCATCCATCCATCCATCCATCTTTTCACCCATTGTGTCCTTCACTCCCTGCCGAGTTGTTTATAACAAGACAATCAACAGCTCTCGTTTAATCTCTCAGCCCCTCAATTGATCACGAAAGAGATAAAACCCATACCTTGTTCCTCTATCCACAAGCGCCCCTCCCCCCAAAAAAACAATATTTTCGCGACAGAGGGAGGGAAGATTACGAAAGAATCGAAGGCTGGCGTTGTATTGAGCCAACGAATTGCAGTTATTGGTGCGTACCCAATCCGACACGTTCTACTACTACCACTACTGCTGCGGCTGCTGCTGCTGCTACTTTAGTACATCACCAGTCTCACATTCATACTAACTAACCTACCTGTCATCTTACAGAACTTCACAATAGCCGCCGATCTAGCAGTTGTCTTGTCGAAGAAAAGAGAATAGAGCATTTCAAGCCGCCATACCAACCAACCTACCCCTCATACCCCGCAGCCACCACCACACTCACTCACATTCATACTCACCCTGTTGAACGCCCAGTCTCCTTAAGGTAGAGCCTTATTGCGTCTCTTTATCCAAACAAGGAGAAGAAAAGAAAAAAGTGCGCACCCCTTCATTCAGTTTATCCTTTCGTGTCTCTCACTAATGCCAGGTAGCAAGAAGATGTCGTCAAAGCTTACGGCGCAACAAGTCATCGCTGAGCTGGGGCTCGTGCCGCACCCAGAGAAGGGGTTCTTCGTGGAGACGTTCCGGGACACAGCAACAGTGTCTTCGGAGGACACGCGCGCACAGAGCACCTGCATCTACTACCTGCTGGAGGGCGAGGCCGGCCTCTCGCACTGGCACCGCGTCCGCGACGCTGTCGAGGTCTGGCACCACTACGCCGGCGCGCCGCTGCGGCTGTCGCTTGCGTGGGACGACGGCACGCCCGTGAGGGACGTGGTGTTGGGCACGGACTTGGTCGCCGGCGAGCGCCCGCAGGTCATCGTGCGGCGGGGCGAGTGGCAGCACGCTGTCAGTCTGGGCGACTGGACCCTTGTTGGATGCTCTGTTGCGCCCGCCTTTACCTTCGAGTCCTTCCAGATGGCCGAGCCGGGGTGGGAGCCAAATGGAGCGGAGGCGAAGCCAAAGGGGGGCGCTGCATGAGCGAGCGGCCTGCATCGTGACAAGTAAGTGGCTATAGTCGGCATAGTCGGCTGCCTCAGGGTCTGTCTGATGGGTTCGGGTTGAGTTTACTTCGATCTGCCTTGTTGGGGTTTTAGTACTACCCTTTGTACTGTCTGGTGTTGATTTGTCTAACTGGTTGGTTGTATAGCCCATGCTCTCTAGCCAATTGGTCTTCCGGCGTGAGTAGTGCATGGAATATTTGGAACATGAGGGCAAATATGCTAATTATCCTAAATCGCCATCCATGCACTGTTGCCGGTCGTTGGGTCGGCTGGTGGTGATTGCGATGCTGATACCTGGTTACGTTATAGAAAATATAGAAAACATGCAGTCAAGCATGAATCAACTTCTAGACGTGAAGCAAACGGCAATGCTGTAGTACAACCTTTACCTACGCTTCTTTTGCTGTGCCCACGTTCACTGTCTGGGTACCTGTATACACTAAGCAGCACTAGATGTAGCTGGGATTATATACTGGTATGGTATGTTCTTACGGTTTACTTGATGCATGGGGGGGAAACAGTCACTTCAATCTAACAACCATTTTTTTTTTTAAATCCAATTTGTTATATTTGACAGAATTAGGTATCTAGATTCTCAGCGTGCCCATGATTGTAGGCCGATTAAGAGGGACCAAGATTTGATATGCAATGCAATATTTAATTCGTAAAGATCAAGATGATCCGGCAATTTTGGAATACGTCTAGAATCAACTAGTTAGCCGTGACGTTTCAACAACAAACGGCAGACAAAATGTAGATGGTGTAGTAGGTATCAGACATCCAAGGAAGGATTGACCCTCATTTGCTTCAAGATAGGCTCGTATGAAGCTCAAGTGGAAACTGCGAATAGTGGTGGAAATTTCATCATATAAACCAAAGGGACCAAAATATTATAAGAGAAACATATCGGCTTACTTACTGACTACGCGTGTGAACAGATGATGGATGGACCTGGGGGTTAAGCGTTCGACAATGAACTAGCTAGCATGAGCCAACAAAATGGGGTCTCAAAGGATGAGCCTAATCGCAAACTTAGAGGTCAGCGGCTGGAAAGGGGCAAATGAGGTTATGGGTTTCTCTTGTGGACCTCTCCGGCTCGTGTGCAGACGCGCGCGGGGCACGACGACACGGGATCAGACAAAGTATACTGGCAAGTAACAGGCTACTAGAGCCCGAACAGTCGAAACTTCTTCATGGGCGATTCTGTTGGGAAAAGAAGACAATTTGTTTGGATGTCATCCTGAAAGAGAGTGGTGGGCGAGTGCAGCGGATGCAGGGGAGGATTCAAGACTCACCACTTTTGTCCAAACTCACGACGCGCGAAAGCGCAGACGTAAACCAAACCTATACACACATGATGACGACGATATTGACCAAGTCCTCGTTGAGGGAGGGCTCTAGCAAGTTCGACCTTGGTTGGAGGAAGATGAGTGACGAAAAAGGTATGCAGGCACGTTGGGTAGGGATGGAATTTATAGACAAGGGAAGGTCGAGCAGAGCCTCGCGAAGAGAAAAATTTCAGTGGAGACGTGTGGACAAGTTTGCTAGTTATCGGATAAACTGTGGAGAGGGGCAGAGCTGGTTTGGAGGTGCCAGATGGCTGCAGTCACCGTCAGCTGGCGATGAAATAAGCTTCACGGAATTAGGTAAGAACTAATTTAAGACCGGCGCCCGGGGCGCCCTTCGGCCTGTGCCGACTCCAGAATAGCCGGCCGCTGGCTACATTTAGATAGGTACCGGCATTCTAATGTGTGTTAGGTAGGGGTTAACTACCTGCCCATCTGTTTAGATCCCGTCTGCGATGCCATGATCTTATGCGCATGGACTGGTGGTGCCGAATAACTAACTAACTACCTGGCGGACAAAGTTGTACTTAGAAACCCTTTTCTGCTGGCGGGTGGTTGGGCGGTCGAGTGGATCACTTGTATCTATAAATGGAGTCAGGAAATTATATTAGTCCGACACCCGAGCAATTCCATCCGTGTGATTGGACTAAGGCTGCCGGTGCACGTCAGAGTACCCCACTTCGAAGCTTCTGTGCATCTCATTAGCGTTCGAACCTTTTCCCTGTCCTCCCGCCGCTCCTTGACGGGGGTATGCGACCAGCCCACTCACTTGTTCATCCCGACTGTGTCGGCTTTTCCCTCCTTCTCTCGCGCTTCCCGCTGCTCGTAGTTCTGCCGTTAGTCATCTGCTACTTAGGTAACTACTTAGTAGGCTCACTAGGTCCAAATGGCCTATAACGTATAGTGCAATCAATGCTAGAACTAGGCATCTTATGGCGCCCTATAGTTATACAGCTGGCCAGGTCTCCTCTTATTTAATAACTCGCAATTTGTATGCTGCTGCTGTTACCGTAATTGTTTCAGCATCGCTCTATAGTCCATAAATAAAGTGTCTAAGTCTATATCAATCATTCTACTGATCGACGTATGATTCGATAGCAAACAATACCAAAACTGCTGGAAAAAGAAAGCGCTGTGGCTTTTTCTTCTCTCGAGGATTGCGATTAATGGCGTGTTTCTACTTCCTCAGTTGAGCTAAAATTGCGGTGGCGTGGGCCGTGAGCCTACCTATCTCTGGTATCAGGTGTCATGGATAGAAGGTGGTTTGGCGAAGGCGCACAACAGCACAACACGGGATACAGACCAAACCCTATGATAGCATCTTTTATATCTGCAACGATACACAGTAACTTGGTTCTGGGCAGAAGCCAGATACAGGCGAAAAAGATAGATACGCACACAATTATCTCCTTTGACATTCCCTGTTTGGGGATTGGTTTCAAGGTAGTACCCTGGGGAGGTATCTATGTAAGTAAGATGTAGGTAGGTAGTTAGACGGTAGGCACTCACTTAACCTACCTACCTAACCACTACCCACCTGCCTATAGTTACCCCATATAACTGCGCTGTACTACCTGCTGTAAGTCGCCAACACATCACAACCCGACCTACAAGAAACTCCCTGACAGGTAGGTACCAGCCTACAGAATACCACCATAGCACCATTTTTTCAGCCCTGCTCGCTCACACTGTCACCCCCCGACCCCCGACCCTCCCCCCATCAGCCGTCAAGGGCCATCGGCCATCACACTCACCACGCTTCTGTCACTCTTGGTCTGATTAATCACCGCCGTCTCTCCCTCCCTACCTAACCAACCTATCCACATTTGTCCTGCACCGAATCCCTCCCTCCCAGGTCAGGTCGCTCCCAGCTTTCCAGGGTTCGACTACTAACCGACCAACCGACCGATCGTCTCTGCAAGCCTCCGCCGCCGTCCGTCGCCTGCTGCTGCCGCTACCACCATCGCTACTCGTCCGACTCCCGCGGCGCGTGTGCCCTACGTCCCTACCGCCCTACCGCCCGTCCGCTATACGTTCTTACCCATCTGCAGCTTAATCCGACGACACACACACACACATACGCACATAGATACACACCTAGGTTACAAATCTGCAGCTCTGCAAATCGGAAAGACAAACCTGCAAACAACCTCCTCTCCTTGTTTCCGCTCTGGTCTCTGTCCCTCTTCATTCCTCTCCTCTCTTCTTCAACGACTGCATAGGTACGACGAGCCAGACAACTTGGGCGAGCGTCGATCATTCCGCGGGAATTCCTCGCGACTTGGCCGTCACGGTCCTGGCCTCGACGAGTCGACTGGTCCTGGTGTAGTTTAGAGCATTCTTGACGGTGCTACCCGATCGACCGCTTCTTTCTAACGCGACAACACACACGCCGCTAGAATTCCAACGACCCTCATCTCATCCGCCAGTCATTCGGAGCCACAGCGACCTCCAACCCACCTGCCAGCACCGACAGACGCACGAATCGACACATAGACAGACGCAACACAGGACACACAAGTCACAAGACACGAGACACAATCCTCCTCCGTGGTGGTGTTGGTCCGGGCCCGTCACCTATCCAGCGAGGCCTAGCGGCATCTAGAGGTGTCGCGTACAAGTGCGCAATTATCGCTTTCCCGGTACACTTCATCCTGTCCCGCTCTGCCGAGGCCATGTGCCACTGCGTCCGGAGTTCGTGATTGCGGCTCGTCTTCATTTCTACCGTGCTTGTTTCCCTGCATGTCTTCCGTACTAGATCGTCGAGTACTATCGCTCAAAGTAGAACCGCTTGGTCAAACCGCAGTGACTCTTTCCAGCTGCACCTACGCGCTTCCTCATCCCCTGCCGTTTGTCTGCCTCGTGTAGGCCGGATCGGACTGCATCAGGCCGGACCACACCAGACGCTTCTTCCCGGAAGATCGACTCACGACGTGTTCGGCCGCATTCGTCCCTTTCGTCTACCGCGCGTTGTCGCCTCGCCGAATCGCACATTTCTAATTCACTGCGCTTCACACGACCAGTCCCCCCTGCGGGCTCTCGTCGCAACGCATACTGCATCGTCATCTCTCTTCCTTTCTCTCCTCAACGTACTATATTGTTGACGGAGCGGAGGCGCGCGCGTGTCGGCCCGCCGTCCTATAGTTTGCAAGCGTACTGCAACCCTTGCCGCCGATCTATACGCGCATGATATATCGCCAACTGTACCACGTCGATATCCACGCTGTGGGTAGTCGGCAATATTAGACATGATGACGACGAGTATGCCTCCGGGTTTCCACCCATCTATGCAGCAGCATCCCGGCGTTCATGCCGGCCACCCCATGGGTGCCCCCGGTATGGTTCACAATCCAAGCCAACCTGGAACGCAGCCGGGTATGCCACCCCAGATGGCCGCTCACATGGCCGCTTCTGGTCCCGGCGGACAAGTGAATCCCGCTGCCATGATGGGAGGCATGCCTCAGGGTACTGCTGGACCTAATACTCACGCTCTCTCACATCTCACTCCACAACTATTCCAACAACAACAACCCTACGGTAAGTATCTCCCACCTTTTAGGCCACTGACAGGCTGCGGCCCATGATACCTCGTACTGTTGCTGATATACTGTAGGGAACCCAGCACAACACCAGGCTATGTATGCCATGCAACAACAGCGGCTAATGCAACATCAAAGACAGGCTGCCATACTACAACATCAGATGATGAACGGCATGCCCATGATGGCAAATATGAATGCGCAGCAGTTTCAGACGTTAAGGCAAGGCGGCATGCAACCGAGGATGCCTGGGCACATGCCACAGGGCCATCTTACCCCAGGGCAACATCCACAACAGGTAAGTACTGCTTAAATTATATGGGAAAGCTCCTTCAGATCATACCATGTCTTTATATGATAGAACATGGGGCCTTGTTACTAACTTTGCTACCTACACAGTTAGCATTACATCAACTTGCAATACAACAACAACAGCAGCAGCAGCAGCAGCAGCAGCAGCAACAACAACAGCAGCAGCAGCAAGCACAAGCACAAGCACAGCAGCAACAGCAACAGCAACATTCAGCCCAGCAAGCTGCGAATAATGTGATGCACCAAGGAGGCCAGCCGGGTCATCCAGGTCACATGCCGCCACATCAACTTCAAGCTTTACAACAAAACCAGCTTGCACAGTCTATGGCACAGCAGATGCCAGCGACAGTTGCGCAGAACCAGCAGCCACAGCCACAGCCGCAGCCTCAACCACAGGCACAACCTCCAGGCCAGCCACAGCAGCCCCAACAGCCTCAGCAACAACCTCAACAAACTCAGCAAGGTCAACATCAGGCTCAAGCCTCAGTAGGCCCTCAAGGTCCTCAGAGAGCAGCTACACCTGCCAGCAACCAAGCCAACCAGGCACAAGGTCAAGGCCAAGGTCCAACAGCGGCCCAACCTAATCAGCCGCAGCAGAACCAGAACCAGCAACAGCAACAGCAGCAGGCACAGGCACAAGTTCAGGCGCAGCAACAACAGCAACAGCAGGCTCAGGCCCAAGCGCAGGCGCAGGCACAGGTACAAGCGCAAGCTCAGGCGCAAGCTCAAGCACAGAACCCAGGAACAAACCAATCTCAACAACCCAATCCCCAGTTGCTTCCAGTGCACCCACAGCAACTCGCTAATTTCCATATGCAACAAGCTCAGCAGCACAAGAACGACAATATGAAAGGTCACTGCCTACTAAAGTTGATGCAGTTTTCCGAGCATCTGAGTAATTTCCAGGTTTGTTACCAGTAACGACTATCAAATTACGTGCTACCTCTAACGTCTTAACTAGGGCGGCAAGGGTAAAGACGACGTAAATTATTGGCATCTATTTGTCGAACGATTTTTTTCACATCGAGGTGTTTTCCGGTTATCGCTTCCGGTCACTGGATCCGACCCCTCAACCGAAGAACACGGACCAGACAAGCAGTACGAGATAGTGCAACCAGCGCTCGCCAGATATTTTCACACGCATTTCCAGAGCGGGATCCGTCAGATTCAGCTCACATTCGAGAGGGGTACGGTCGACAGGCAATTGCCCGGCGGCTGTCATTTCCTCGAGAATCCTAGGGCCAACCTAATATACTGGTTTGAGAACTCTCACGTATGTACATATGGGCGGAGTAGAAGGAAACTGGTTGCTCTTGTCCCCCTTACTAACACGTTTGGACCAGGTGGTGGCTACGGGGATGCTCAAGGCACAGTTCGACAATGAACAGAAGTTAGAGATGCTTGAGTTTAACACACAAACCCACGAGGAATATGTGTCGAGGGCCATGGTCATTAACGCGGCTAGACCAACGCACATGTGGGCGAAGGAATGGAAAAAGATCAATGGACAAGATGCAAACGCCTCGCCTGAGATGAATAAAAAGGGCAAGTCAAAGCAAATGAAGTCACCGCCGGGCCCGCCTCCGGATTTTACGATACCCCATTCCGCCGTCAAGGGGAACATGGGCATAACGGAGCCCGTGTTTCAATTTCTCGAGGTATGTGTCTTCAGAGCCCTAGGATATCGTATTGCGGACGCTAACATGCATCCTCTAGATTGTGGAAGTGATGGGTCAAATGAACGTAAGTCGTTCCTGGGTCTTCAACCCACCAAGGAGCAGTGGAAGGCGTCGGAAACAGTTGCCTGCCTCGCATTCCGTTTTTCAAGGTGCCCGATTGCTAATTCAACCCGTGTTAGCCATTATTCAACTTCTGCCAAACACATTCAGCCCTTTCCCCGTACCAGGCCCTCGAGCAGTATGTTAGCGCCAATATTACCAATGCCCCGCAGCATGCGACGATGAATGGGCTGAATGGGCATCCCTCGGGGAATATGCCACCAGCCCAACGAACGCCGAGCTTCAGCCAGTTCCCCCTGGGCGCTTCGCCAGCGGCATCGCATCTTCAGCTTCCCAATTCCCCCCACATGGGGAGCCCTGCACAGGGCCATATGCAAGCACCGGGAATGCAACTCCAACAGAGCCAGCAAGGGACGAGTTCCAGCGGACCTAGTGCTAATACCAGTCCAGCGAGTAACAAACGCAGGAGACCATCAACAGTCAAGGCGGAAGAGGACAGCGGTGCTCCAACGCCAGCTAGTATGGGTGCAAACCAAGTGAACGGCGTAACGAAGAAGCCGCCCACACCTCGGATGGCACACAATAAACGTCAGAAAGTCAACCCGACGTGAGACTGCACATCGTCTACAAGTGCTTCCGTTTGACTTTTGCTTATTTATTTTACTTTCCCACGCCTTCGTCATCATTAGCATATCGGCGTCGGGCTGGATATGAAGTCGACCTTTGCTTTTGGCCAGTATCTTTACGGTGTTGGGGTGGCTGTTCATCACACGTTGCTTCGTCAAGAAGGCGACTACTCCGCGCGTTTGGGCTTTGATATTGATTTATTCTGTTTTATTTGGCCTTCCCCGATCCCCCCTTTTCTGGGATCAGTCGCATCTATTATCGGGTGGGTTATCCCCTCCCTCTGAAATAGCGCACCTGCGAGATTGTCGTAGGATGGGGCTTCAGAGACTTTGTCTGTAAGGGGCGTTGTCCTTCTATCCCCTCGCAACACAGGTAGAGAAAGCTAGCCGGGGGGTTGGGCATAATTGGTGGGATTCCACTTGGGAGTCTCGGGTGGTGATGGGACCGAACTAATGCTGATTGATGATGAGGATTTGTATGAAGCTTCTTGGCACTCACCCATGTACGATATACCTCTTTTTTTTCTCTCTCTTCTGCTTTTTATTCTTTTCTCTCTCTGTCCTTTTTTTTCTGTTTTCTTCTCCCGGTTTCTCCCTCCGTGCTATCATTCCGTGCTTCCGGCGTTTCACATGTCATTAACTTGCAAAAGCGGTGCAAGGAGTAGAGGAGGGTTGGGCGGATTCATACGTGTTCGGGGTCTATGTGCTCCCATTGATATAAGAAAAGTTGTTATTTTTTACTGCCTGTTGTCTTTCTCGGCTTCCCGGTTCATCGGATTGGCTAGTCACGTACTTCACATGGCTTGTTGTGTACGTGGCGGTCCCGTGTCTGCCTCGTTGGCGATAGTTGGCTACGCAGACGGTCGGATCAAGGATAGAACTCGTTGCTTCGTCTCTGAGTTAGAATCAAATATCGGAACAAGGACACCAGATGATTATTTTCACGTCTAGATGGATGATATGCTATGACTTGGTCTTTGTGTGAACTTGGACGGATTCTTATTAGTTCAAGACGTAACGATTGAATGTTTAACTATTGATATGGTGCTCCAGACCCTCGGCCCTGGGTCAAAATGCTACGTAATTTCATCCATATATATACGTATGCTTACTTACCATATACCCGCAGACATTTAGGTATCAGGCGGGTTTGGACGAAGAGAAAAAGCGGAAAACGAGGAAGGGAACGAGGGCAATGATGTCCGGTTATGGAAATGCTCCCGTCCGCTGGTCGTAGCGTTCGGTACCTGCTTGCTTAAGCCATGTGTTGCTACTACCTAAGAAAGTAGTAGATAGATACCTCTTACCTGGTAGTCATACTACAAAGTACCTAGGATGCCTAGGTAATCTACTAGTACACATGGGGTAAAATATTCTAGGTTGTCCGACTTTTGACGTCAATCGTTTAGTTCGCGTCGGAACCCTAGACTACCCTGTAGTTAGTTAGCGACTCGATCCCTTCTCACGGTATTATTTATCATGTCATTCTAGCCGCCGCAGTATCGAAACCACGCGAAGACAACGCAAAAAGATAAAACTCAAATCCGCGCCATGTCTCCCAAGGTTCTTCGCCGCAAAGACAAATCGGCAGGCATTGGCCTGCGCGCCGTCCTCGCTGCTCAAGCTCAAGCCGAAGGGGCGCCCGCATCACCAATTCCGAACCCGCCGAATGACGTATGTCTTTTACAACCCCCATCCGTCCGTATATATGTATATATTATATATTATATATATAATATGTGTGTGTGTGTGTGTGTGTGTGTCTATATGTATGTATATGTCTATTTATAGCAGACACGCCTACAAGGCTTGTCGTATACTTAGCAGTACTACTACTACTTGCATTATGCACACATACACACACACATAATATATATACACATACACATACACATACACCAAAACTTGCGCTCGGCTAACGTAAGCGTACGCTACGCACAATAAAAAAGGCCGACGCCGTACGAGAGACGTGCGACTCGTTCACGCTCGAGTCGTTCACGGCGGCCGACGCCTGGGAGCTCGGCCACCTGCTGTACGCGCGGCTGCTCCCGTTGTCCGCGTCGAAGCCGACCGTCATCTCGATCGCCTCGGCCAACGGCGCGCACGTGCTGTTCCAGGCCGCCGTCGGGTCCGGCACGCTGCCCGACAACGACGCCTGGGTGCGCCGCAAGCGCAACGCCGTGCTGCGCTTCGGCGCCTCCACCTGGTTCCTGCAGTGCAAGTTCGCCGGCGACGAGGCCGCCTTCCGCCGCAAGTTCGGCTTTAGCGAGGACGCCGCGGGCGAGTATGCCATCCACGGCGGCGGCGTGCCGAGTATGTTTTGCGAACACGACTCTTTTTCTTTCTTTCTTTCTTTCTTTCTTTCTTTCTTTCTTTCTTTCTTTTTTTTTTTTTTTTTTTTTATTTTTCTTTTGATTCTTTAATAAAACCGAGTTTCGTTCGTCGTCTGCTGACTGGCTTGACTAATTAACTTACTGACCTCCTTTCTCTCCCAATAGTCCGAGTCGGTGGCGTGGAAGGCGTTGTGGCCGTCGTTGTGGTGTCGGGGCTGAAGCAGCACGAGGATCATGGCGTTATCGTCGACGTGATCAACAGTCACTGGGAATGAGCATCCCGACCGTGGCCTCGGAGGATCACTCGCTAACAGGTCGCGAGAATCATTCGACGACCTCCAAATATAGTTCGGTGAAATAGGTCATATACGTAGGCGGTATCTATACCAGCACCCATCTACCAATTACAAAGGTCTGAAGTCAAATATAGGAGCCTCTCGTTTAAGAGAACTGATCATGTTTACGCATACTTTCAGTCCTATATCAACAAAAATGCAACAACATCTCTTCAAGAGGCAAAAGGTAGAGCGTACAGAACATGGCCTCCCCTCTCAGTGTAATGGAAGACGTCATCCCTAGAGCCACAAGCAGTTGGAACTGTCACATCAACATAGCGATGAAATTCATATGCGCCGTAGCCTAGAGCATCTTCGGGGAGAGAGAGAAAGGGGCAAACGTGGGCGTAATCCCCAAGCTTCACCCCAAGCCGCCAGGTGTTGTCCATGATCGAGGCGAGGGTGGGCCGTCTAAGTAACCCCATGACTGGCCTCGTGTACGCATATTTCTCATCCCAGTGGCGAATTTCTCTAACCGGGGCATTACACAGCCCGGCTTACCCTCGGTGTGTACCGGAAGAGCTATTTATTCCATCAGAGTCTACTCGATTCTTTGATATCTGCAAACGCAATTAGTTTCATAAAATTCATTCTATCTAGACTCCCTAGTCTTGTTGGTGTGAGGAGTCGTTCTACCAGCCCCATGCCTCAACGTACCTTATGCCTTATAACCGTTGCCTCGAACTCCTGAAATCGCTTCGTCTCGTGCCCGAGCTAGAAGAGTAGGCGTCAGGGTGACAAGTAACTAGACTTCACAGCGCAAATCCCGTGTTCCCGGCAAGATATAAGTGACCCATGGATATAAGTAGCGGAACAGTCATGTTGTGTACTTGGCATGTCACGTACTCAATCCGTCTCTGACACGTACTTTTTCCTGACCACTCCGTAGAGTAGTGAATCCTAGAGTAATCATGGCATTTAGTCGCCGTCTCAACCATTCACCCTGTTAATCGCCAGCACAATCCTAAAGAATTGTCCTATTCGCCCTATTCGCCCTGATGCTCAGGCTCTGACTTATACGCCCACTGATCACAAGTGCAAAGGACATAAGATCCCGCCTACAATGCCCTCAGCTATCTCCAACCGGAGCCGTCCAAACATCACAATAACCATCATTCGTAAGCGAAATATACGTGCCTACTGAATTCACCGTCTGGATGGATCCTCTCGGGTTGAATGGGAAAGAATATCCAAGGCAAACATAGCACAATTAACATAGGCACGACCTGCGTGCCTGAAGCGCCTATCAGGGACAATAGCTTCGGACGTACTACCTACGCATAGTATGTTTGACAGAGGAAACCATGGTGCCCCATGCTACGAGACGGCCTCAACCCGCATCTCCATGAGCTGCCACTTCCACGGCTTCGAGGCAGCAGCCCGATGCACACACACACACACACACACACACACACGCGCGCGTTTCAGAGCACCCAGAGTCAAGGCAGCTAAAACAAAGACGGGACAGCTAATGCTGGTGGGCGGAATGCCACTGTGAGTCATATTTGTAGATGAACTGGACATGGAGTACAAAACATCAACTTGGTTCGTTTGCGCAGATCTAACGACAGACCACCAAAGCCCCCGAGACGAACCAATCTCCCCGCGGCACTTCCATCCTCCCTCCAGAACGTGTAGCGCATCGTGTCATCGCATATAATTGCAATCGTGAAGTCGCACCTGAGAACGCCTAGGAAACCGAAAAAGTAACTAAATGGCAGCTCTAAACGGCCTCGCCGAACGTGTTTTCGCCCGAATACGTAATGTAGAGAAATCTGAGTAGAGAGCCCGAGTCAGCCACATGCGAATCCGAGATGGGAGAGGCGAGGGGGATGGGGTAGAGGGTGGGGAGGAGAGCGCAGGAGATGAAGAGACATACCCGTCTTCGTCCTTGTGTTCTTCGTAGATGCTACTCATGAGGGCAGCGGTCGGGGGTAGGACTTCATCGACAAAGATGAAGATGGCCTTCTCGGGAGACAACTTGATGCGCTTTCGGATCACGTAGACAAACTGGCCCACGGTGAGGTCTGCAGGTACAAGATACTTCTTCTTATCAATAGTAGCGATGTCGGACTTTTCCACCTTTTCACAGATGACCTAGGGAGCAAGGCGAGTTGGAATTAGCATAAGCATATACGTGGGACAATGGAGGTAGCGCCACAAGAATGCGGCGGGAAGACGTGAAAGCGGGATAAGGGAGCGAGTAGATGAGTGAGTGGCATACCGGAATGCGATCAGAGTATTTCTGACGGATGCGCTCGGCCTCGGCCTTGCGCTTCTCGAAAGGATGCTCGTCCTTAAATTTGCTTCGCATCTTGACTAGATGACGGGTGTTGGATGTAGGCGGAGGCGAAGGCGGAGGCGGGAGATGATGGGTTGCTGACTATCGACAATGGCAAATGAGCTGGATCCCGGCGTTAGTGGTTGCCTGCGCTGTTTGAGTTCCTGGGGAAAACGACGTCGATTCAACCAGGTAGATAAATAGGTAGGTGGTTTTTAAGGTTCAAGATGGTCGGTCTATTGGGGGGGTGAATGGGAAAAATAAAAGGTTTACGTAGGACCAGCTAGGCTTAGGCTGGGCTAGGCAATGTAAAGGTTGATTCTGGGTGATTGCGTAAAAGGCTGGGTGAAAGACTGAAATGGTGAGGCAGTGGTTTGTGGACAAGAGAAGAATGGTGAATGGTGAATGGTGAATGGAGAATGGAGAAAGAAAGACGCAGACGAGAGGAGGAAAGGCTTGGGAGATGAATGAAAGGCAGGTCAGGTCAGGTCAGGTCAGGAGGGGAGAATGACGAGAGACAATGTATTGCGTAGGGGTCAAGGTTGCCTGCCGTGACTGCCTGGCTTGCCTGTTGGTTGGCTGACTGGCGGGTTGGCGGGCTGCTGGATGTTGCTTGCTCGAGGTAGGTAAGGTTGTGGCTCTAAGTATCTGTCTGCCTAGATGGCCAGCACTGACTAGCTTAGACTGTGATAAATGGATGGATGGACGGATGGATAGATGCTATACCTATGTCCCTCCCTTATGTTTGTGTGTTTGTGAAAGCGGTCTTCACTTGCTTGAAGGTATGCCAATTATACAAGTGTCACAAACTTGCGTGCAGGTGTAGACAGTCTGGATGTGGGCAGGGAAAGGAATAGGTATGAAGGAGGATGGACAACGGATAGAGGGGAGTCAGGGCAGGTGACAATGGCGAGTGGACGAGTGACAGCCAACTTTGCGCGCTTGCGCCAGTTGATTCGCCCTCACTCTCACTCTCACGCACTTACTTCAAGCTTCAAGCACGGGAGGCTACTATAGCAGCATGTATGACTTGGTCGGTGACTGGCCGAGCGACCCGATGATTCAGTAGCCCGAGCGAGTGTAGATGGGGAGTTTCGGCAACAATAGATTACCGACGGGCGGATGACTTAGATGATTTGGTGAGGTAAGGGGTCCGTCTGTTCACTTACCGGTAGCCGTAGTGCCTGGTAGAAGGCAGAAGAGGTAGGTTGGCTGGTAGTAGTGGTAGTAGTAGTATGTAGGCCTGGTGGTAGAGATGGAGGAGCAGCTGAGAGACAGAGAGAGGAGACCAAGATTGGTAATAAGCGGTATGTAAGGTAAAGGCGGTGGAGAACCTTGACGCTACCTATTCACTTAAGTAGGCACTGAGCCCGCACATGTAAGTACTACTTACATAGTTAAGCCTTAATAGGGGAGTGGGGATGGAGGGGAACCTTACCTTAGTAGGTGCCTACATGCACTAGCGGCTGTGGTGGGTCCTAGAAGTGTCTAGTGGTACATACGTATGGCGGGGCAGCCCCGAGGTCGCGGATGATGACCGACTGCTGAGGAGAACTTGACGTTCTGAGCTGAGGTAACGTGATCTACCTCTACGGTTAGGTACCTAGTCTAAGTTAGTCTAACTCTACATAGGTACCTAGGTACTTATCCAACTTTGATCTCTCGTCTGTCTCAGCTGATAAGAGCCTTCTTCACGTGGTTCATTTGTACATGAGCTTTTGTTCAATCTTCATTGGTACACCGGAGCATACAAACGTCATGGCTATTAACAACCTTGAAGTACTACATATGTAGTAAGTTCACTGCCTAACCTTCTAGGTACATAGTATAGTCCAAGATGTGTATATAAAAATCCCTGAAAACAAGAAGAAGAAAAGAAATAGAAGTTACATTAGTTCTTGCTACCTATCTCATGTATTAGTGGTTTGTTTCCTAAACCAACCATTCAGCGAATTATAGCCCTCCCGTTCCTGCGTTGGCCTACCGGTGCCTAGCACGGCAACATTGTCCAATTAGCTACATCCTTTCAGTCGAGCAGAAAGTTAGATATCTAGGTAGGTACGCGTAGGCAAGGAACAAACGTGCTTGCGGCTTGAAGAACAGACAGGAACCATCAGTACTACTAGACGAACCTAGCCAAATCTATCTTAACAGACCTTAACAGACCCTACTCACCTATCTATACCTTAGACAAGGACTAATTGATAGGTACCCATCACCACTGCCGCCGCCACCACCACCACCACTCCACCATCATCTCTTGCTCCCGTTGTCCCCCTCCTCTTACAATGCCGTATATAAGTATATGTATATGTATATATGCAAGTAGGTAATGACTGCGAAAGGGAAGCCATCATATCCCATCAACCCTTCCGAAAACCCGCGGGTAGGCGAGACTGTTGAACTCAGTCCTCACGGCCGCAACCCTCCAGTCATCGTCGTTAAACACGGCCTTCAGCACCGAGATGCCGGCGACAGGCGTGGCAAAGTGCTGTCTCCACCTCAGCACCACCGTATCGCACGTCACAGCGTCCACAGCCACAACATCCGTGCTCGCGGACGGCTGCTTCGCCTGTCCTGCGACGAACTCGGCCCGGCTGCCGTACGTGATCGCGCCGAGCGGCTTGCCTACAACCACATTGATCGAGTCTGATGTCTCGGTGAAGTTTTTTGCG
Organism: Xylaria sp. Z21; assembly: GCA_037356095.1. Classification (NCBI taxonomy): domain Eukaryota; kingdom Fungi; phylum Ascomycota; class Sordariomycetes; order Xylariales; family Xylariaceae; genus Xylaria; species Xylaria sp. Z21. The sequence goes on along the minus strand of JBAWJX010000102.1, from coordinate 52,070 downwards.
AGCAGCACGTCTGCCTTGTCGGCTGTGAAGACGCTGACGAGGTCTGCGTAGCGCGAGGCGAGTTTATGTCCGTCCTTGGGGCCCAGGCACCAGGCACGAGACGTCAGTGCGGGCGAGGCCATTGCTGTGGCAACACCAGCAAGGCATGCAACAAGCGTTGTCTTGAGCATCGTGGGGATATTGGTGGTTTGTGTCTGTGTGTTGTATTGCAGCCGAGAACAAAACAAAAGGGGAGGATAAGGCCGGATTGAGGCGTGTTGTGTGGGTGACCTTGATGAAGTGAGTGTATTGGTGCCACTGCTAGTCAGGGCTGAGAGAAACGTGAGCGGGTTCTCACGATATGCGTTTAGTCTGCCGTTTTTATACTTGTGTGTGTGCCCCGACAATCAGTCTTCGACATGGTACCACGATTATCTAGTTGGGAACAACAACTTGTCTCACCGTTTCCTAGATATTCTCCAGCGGAGAATCAGGTAAGGTAAGGGAAATATTCCTAAGACCCCCTTACGCCGCTAGTTACTCACCCTTAAAATGAAATACCATTATTGTTCATATCCAGCTAGGTATTTAATCACTCCAAATTTCATATAGACATATAGCATCCCATCGCAGTGAAGTGTAACAAGAGCAGGACCCTCCACGATGCACAACGTCTACCAATCAACATCCACGCATGTTGCTAGTAGACCCGATCCAGCCTCCATCCCCACTATGGGATACAGATATATCAAAGGAACAAGGCAAGGCAAGACAAGACGATGGGTCCCTAGCCGCCCTACTCATTAAATGAGTCTTCATACCTGCTCGTGATTTGTCGTCTTGAGAAACAACAAGCAAACATGGGACAGAAGAGGCGTCATACCAGCAATAACTAAGCAGATATGCAAACATGGACGTCGCAACGCATCATGTTGGTCAAGGCGCCATCAGTATACAATTTGTTATCACAGCACTATGAACCCACTACTTTCCATACCCGCTGTATCGCAGCGATTGCCTGTCTACCCATCTGGAGCAGCAACTGACATCTCATCCCCGCCTCTGCGCCAATCTTGTATGGGATACCACGCACTAACGTACGAAAACTCAGCGGATGACGTCCCCCTCCTTGTCGATGCCCTCTTCCATCTCCAGGATATCGCTGCCGGCGAGGACACCGCTCCCAAACGTCGTGGCCTTACGTCCGGCGAGCCAGACCTCGTGGAATTTGACGCTCTCGTCGCTGCTCGCCACCACAATGCAGCCTTCCTCGGCTGTGCGGCTCCTCAGCCGCTCCTTGGTGCGGTACGTGTCCGAGGGGCCGCCGGGGTACGCGACAGCGTAGAGGGCGCGGTGCTCACCTTCCTACGGCACGGCGGCCACCTGCCTGCAGTCGGGCCAGCTAAAGACAGCGATGCGATACGGGTGGTCGGGCTGCGCGTACCCGAACGTTGCCGCGATCTCGCGCCGCGTCCGGCTCCAGATTAGCGACGTCACCTGCGCCGCCACCGCGATGCTCGCCAGTGCCGCCCCCGACGTCGTGTGGTAGAAATGGATGCACTTGTCGTTGGATCCCCCGCCCGTCGCGATCAGCCCTTCACGCCACGGGCAGAACGCGATCGCCTTAACGGCTGCCGCGTGCCGCCAGCGGTGCTTTTCCGAGCCTGTGGGCAGGTAGCGGACGAGGTTTCGGGGCATCGTGTGGTAGTCTGGGTCTTTTTCTGCGGCACAGGGGGACACGGCGGTGGTGCTGCAACCGGATGGATAAAGTGAAGCAAATTGGGATGAGGCCCCGGCAGCTGAAGTGGAAGCTAAAGCGGAAGCCGAAGCCGACGCTGACGCTGACACTGACGCAAGAGCTTCCCCCTTGGGCTTTTTGTCCCCGTTTTCGAGAACCTTGTCTGCTTGGAAGAGGCAGCAGAGATTGTCATTGCCGCCGGTCGCAAAGTCCGCTCCCGTGGGTGACCAAGCCAGACCACAGATTTGCTGCGAGTGGACCTTGATGCGGACAAGCAGCGTCATCGACCCCGGCCAATTCTCCCGAGCCACTTCCCACGCCTCGGGCCACTCGACAGAGTAATAGTAGATGTCCCCCAACTCATCGCCAACAATAAGGTCTTCCGTAGCCACATCAACACCGGGGTTGTGGGCGTTCAGCGATGGCCGCATGGTCACGGAGGGACGCCAGCATAGACAGGCCACAGGTGCCGGTTGCTGGGCTTCAAAGCGGGGCAGTAAACTGTCGAACAAGGACATCAGCGAAAGACCGCCGTTGGACCGACCAAAGGCCAATATCGACTTGCCGCCTTGCTCGGATGAGAAGGCCACCGAAGTCAGCCAAGAGCCGTCTTTGGGCCCGGCGTTAAGAAGAGTGACGCCGGTGGCCTCGGACCACCCGTACAAGAGATTTCCCAGGCCGACAGCTAACGTGTTGCATGACTTGGAATAGTCCATAATCGAGCAATAAAAGTCGTCACGCAAACCAGGGGCGTCCAAAACTCTAGATAGGATGAGCGGTTATTCGACATCAGTGACGCGGTGAGTGTCATGCGATAGCTTACTTAAAGGGGGCATTGGGCAAGATGCGCTGTTCCCTAGTGGATTCTAGCCAATATCAGGTCTCTTTCCGGCATAGACACGCGCACATACATACACATACGCATATATGTTTGCATGAGTTGAGTGGACAAAACTAACTAGGTGTAGCATGAGTGTCGTTGGTCCATTCCGTCCCTGTCCAGATGGTCCTAGCGGATTGCAGGGGCGGCTTCGTTTTCTTTTTGCATCGAGGAAACGTGGAGAAGCCATCAAAGTCGAGTACACGCCGCACGCGGTCCATCTTGAGCGCTAAAGCGAGTCGGCCCTCGTGCTTCTCCTGGTCTTCCTCGGATTTGGGCTTCAGATTAGAGAAAGAGGTGGTGTATAAGCGAGCGTTGGTGCCCGAACTGACGAGCCGGCCACGACCTCCGTCGACAGCAACGCCGCTAGGGGCGGTGCCACCAACCGACCACACGGCGCCGTGGCTGACCTGACGATCAAGGGGCCCTAGCACCAGGACGGTGCCCTGGCGACGGTCCATGCAGTCGGACCGAGAGAGGCGACGGGGCAAGGCTGGGACGGACCGCTTGGGTGTAAAGCAGAAGGCGTCGGCACCAGCATCCTCGGTACGCAGCAGGCGCTCCGAGGGTGACAGCTCGTGAGGCTGCTTGTTGGCTCGAAACCGATCGGGTGCTTCTACATGGAAAGGCACGAAGCGGTCCGGGGACAGGATAGGCATCTTCTTATGGATAAAATGAAATAATGAGGCTAGTATTTATTCTGAACGGTCATGCCGGCCTACCCACCTGAACCTAGGGAGAGAGAAAAAAAAAAGGAGAGAGGAGAGAAGAGAAGGATTCGTCGATGAGGCATGGTTGAGAGCAAGTACGTAGATGTGGCCCAAGGTGTGGTGCAATATACTTACCAAGCGTTATACTCGAAGGCAGAAAGAAGTCTCGACACTTGCTATGGCCAGTGTACGCAAGTGCCTTGGACAAGATGTAATTCGAGACGAGTTTGCCTACCTGCTTGCCCCTAGGTATACGTAGGTAAGGCAAGACCGCCTTGGGTCGGCCCCCGGCCTTGTTAATGCCAGCAACGGGTGCCTCCTTCAAAGGTACATACTTCTTGAGGTGAGAGGATACGAGAGGAGACCGCGGGATTAGTTCCGTGGCCGCATATGCGGCACGTGTGCATTCTCTTAACATACCCATGTACTTAAGCCTGCGGAGGCATGGTGAGCTCTATTCTTTGCTTCAATTCTCAAGAAGGCGCGAGTAAACCCGGCGGCTTCTTGACAGCGTCTCTTACGAGAGAAGCAAGAACGGGTTTGTCTCATGGCGTCTGTTCCAAGTTGTAATTATAATCATAAGGACCGAGGATCAGGCAAGAGAGACAGACGTATGTAGATGGCTGGTAATACTAGGGATGATGTACTCTGTGATGTCAATCGTATAATCCCTATAGTTACATAACTACCTAGGTACTCATGTATGGTCGGGATCTGTGCCAGGTACCCCGTACATCATGCAGCAAGTCCCACTTATATGAGATACGTAACTACAGTACAGCACAAGGCAGCATCTTTACGGTTTTCTTTCCAAGTGCACTCGAGGTAGAAACACCATCGCATGCTTCCTATGCTGTTTTCCTAGGAAGTAGCCGATGATGTGAAAAAGGCCATCTCATGCACAACTGACATGGATAACGTATGTTCTCTCCCTTCTCTTTCCTTTTCCTTTTTTTTCTTCGTCTATGCCGTCTGTATTTCTATCCATCATACGCACACGCGCATATATATACATGACTTACACACTAGCCAACTACTAGCACGGCTTAGCCCGAGTCGCCCGAACCGCCCGAACCGAGGAGCAACGCCGACGAGACCTCGACAAGATCCAGAAGTACCGGGAGCTCGAGGACGCCATCCGTGACAAGACGTCGCGCGGGGCCTACGACGATCCCGCCCTCTTCCCGCTAACGTCCAAGCTCCTGCGCCTCAACCCCGAGTACTACACGACATGGAACGTCCGTCGACGCTGTCTAACATCTGGCTTATTGTCCAGACCCTCGGCTGGATCATGGCCCTCGAGGGCGTCGCCGAGTTCTTTGCCGAGCGCCACTACGAGTCCCTCTCCCGCCGCCTGCTCGTCCTCTTCCTCGGCCGCGATCCCGCCAAGCCCCAGCTCCCCGACAACTGGGAAGAGTGGTACTACGGCTGACGCTGACGCTGACGCTGACATCCAGTCCGACGCCGACGTGCTACAGTCTGAGCTCGCATTCATCATCCCGCTACTCCTCGAGTTCCCCAAATGCTACTGGATCTGGAAGTACCGGAAGTGGCTCCTCGAGCAGGCCATCCTCCGCTTGCCGAGACCGGTTGCCAGCAACGTCTGGGAGGCCGAGTTGGCTCTCGCTTCTAAGATGCTTGTCAAGGACCGCCGTAATTTCCACGCCTGGGGCTACCGGCGTTACCTCGTCGCGAGGCTCGAGAGCCCCGCCCTGCTGGGACGAAGCCTTGCCGAGGACGAGTTCGCCTACACTAGGGAGATGATCAAAGTTGACTTGTCCAACTTCTCGGCCTGGCATAATCGCAGCCGCTTGATGCTTCGCGTGCTCGAAGAACGCCGCGCCGACGATGAAGCCCGCGCCGCCTTCCTCGAGACCGAATTGAACCTCGTACAGGAGGCTCTCAACGTTGGGCCCGAAGACCAGAGCCTCTGGTACTACCACCGCTACCTCATGTCTCAAGTTACGGGCTCCCAAGGGAGACCCACCATCGCGCCTAATCTGACAGCCGAGCAGAAGATATCGTACCTAGAGCAGGAGGTCGAGTTTATCAAAGACCTCCTCCAGGACTTCCCGGGTATCAAGTGGCCCTACGAGGCCCTTGTCGAGTACACGTTAGCATTACGCAAGTCACGGCCAGGCGCCGAAGTAGACGGGGGTGACAATGACCCTTACTTCTGGTTGACCAAGTTGAGAAAGCTAGATGCCATGCAGACGGGTCGGTGGAACGACGTTGAGCGGGACATCGAGCGGCAATTAGTAGCATGTAGCAACGAGTAATGATGACGATGGATGATGACGCTGCTACGGCTCATTGATTAAAATCGTCGTGATTATCATTATCGTTTCAGTTAAGTTAAAACATCATTATTCTACGCGCCGACTATGTCTGAATGGTCCCATTACATCTGCCCATCACCAAGCTAGCGTCCCTACCCACCAAACCATCAAAGTATGCTAGCAATGTCTCGACCGGCAACATATCGATAGTGCCAAGACTCGGATTGGAAGACCGAAGCACTCGTCCGCCAAAGAGCACCCGGGCATAGTACCCGCTAGGACTACTGGGGTTTCCGCGTGTGGTAGAGTGTGTAGGTTTAGAGTACAGCTCGAATACGACCTCACTGCCCATGCCAGGCCACACCATGACGTCGATCTGCAAGATGCTGAGCACCCTGCTGACAGACCCGTCGTGCGCCACGTTGTGGAAATACAACGGTGCCTCTTCTTCACCCGCGACTACAGCGCGCAAATGCGCTGCCAGCTCCGCGATCCATACGCCGTACGACGCTACGGACGCTGCGAGCGACTGCGGCGCGTCCCGGTAGATGTGCGAATACTCCCACTGCCCCAGCCGATACACCGTATCCGCGAGCGTCTGGTTGATACATGGCGGCGAGGCGGCGGTCCCAAGCTGGCAAGGTAGCGGCTTCGCATGGCACTGCCGCGCAGACAAATTATCGAAGTAATGGTCGAAGCTGGCGTGGAATCCCGCGTCGCTGGGCGGTACCCCGGAGATGTCGTCAAGAACACGGTATACGCCGGCGGCGTCGTCGAGATGGGCCTTCCATGCAGGGTCCGAGGAAGATTTGATCGCATTGAACAATGCGCTCCCGACGTCGCAGGCATATTGCGGCTCTAGACTGTCGATACCCGCAGCTTCAATGAGCAAGGGCGTCGAGTCGCGTGTCCCCCACGTCCCGCCTATCAGCATGCCCGCGACCTGGCTCGTGATGACGTTCTGCGTCACACGGTAGACGACTTTGCGTCTCCAGTCGTGCGCACGGGACGGGAGGAAGCCGAGAAGATCGTGGTAGACGCCGTATAGGTCCTGTCCGTGCACATACGAGTCGTCGAGGCCGGCCGCCGTGATCTGCGGAAACTGACACGTCCCGATCCACCCCGCCGGCACGTACGGGTTCACGGATGAGATGAAGCCCTTCCAGAATCCGGGCGCCGGGCGTCGCTCATCGCCATCACTAGAAGGCGCACCGTAGTAGTAGAGCCCCTGATCATCACAGTCCCAGTGATACGACTCTATGGGGAAGGCATTGCTAGCGTAGGGGGTGCGTTTGTGGTGCCGTTGAATCTAGGGAGCGACTCAGTATACTAGCGTCTTCATCTTTAGTTGATCAACCTCTCTACCGCGCGCGTCCGACACAAAATAAAATGCAATAGACACATCTTAGTCCAACAATACAGGAACGGACATATCATTATTGCTTCAAATTATGTCCAATCACGTCTGTCTCTGTACTTTCCCGTCCTTTGAAATAAAGAGTGAGAATGTATAAATAAGAACTTACCACCTCCACATATCGTAATTCATACTCCCCGGATGGCTTGACGTACTCCATCCTCCGCACATCTAGAGCACTCGGAGTCAGTTATCATTATTCCAAATGGATTTATGAGGACTTTAGAAGCTTCTAGGCACCGTATTGGCCTGAAAATGAAAGCTTCTGCTTTAAAAACGGCCGGAAGAAAAAAAATAAGCTCGAGAACGACTCACGGGGCATATTACACCAGTTATACGTCCCGTACTCCGCCTCGGGGGTATGCGACGAGTTGAATATAAACCCGTACACGCCGGGGCCCTGCAGCGCCGTCGCGAGGTTATTCACGGACGTGTTGCGCGGCGGGTACCATCCCAAATCGACACTGCCAGACCCTGCCGCCGCCGCCGCCACCGCCGAGCCCGTCATGACGGATGACCAGGAAAAGAACCAAAACCGACCCGGCATGCTCTCGAGTCTCCCCGCGGAGGAATAGGCAAGAACCACGGCAGAGGAAATAGTAGCGACTAGGGCGAGCAGCAGCATACGTTCGTTAAAGGCGTCCCAACATCCCCTTTGCTTACGGACCATGCTAGATTATCCGATCAGGGAGATAGACACGAAGTACGCAGATATAACAACACGTACCCCCGCTCCTATTGCTCCTATTCTCCCCTCTCTACCACTAGACCAGATACGCGGACAGGGAGGCACTGCGGGTGGTCTCGATGGACAGTCCTCACGTTCGTCATGGAAACAAGCCGACTGGTTAGCTTTTTCTTGGTGCTCCCCAACGATCCCCGCATGCTCTCCACTTACATACGTCTCGTATCTACCTACGTAGTTTTAAGTAGTCACCCAGCATTAATTAGCTATCTAGGTTAGGGGCTCTCACTTCTCGTTACCCTACCTTTCACCCCTTTTTGGGCCTTTCCATCAAGTACACAAATCGGCGCACCGAGGTCGTTTCGATCATTTCGACCGTAAAAAACAGAGGTATTTGATAGACAGCTTGCACCTAACTACTAAAGAAGCTCATCAATTCTAGTTAATACTTACTACCTATAGCAATCGTCCAAACACCATACCGATACATCATTCTAGCCCTCAATATGACTCTGGTTCGAGAAAACTTGGGCTTCTTCACATTTTATTTCCCTTTTGACGTTGGTCTCCGCACGCTCGTCACTTTCGTAAATCATTGAGCCATCGCCAACCGCTGTAGTCGTACCGTCCGCCGACACGGCGAATCCACAGAGATTAGCAATCGCTTGGGGAATCTCTCCCTTTGCGAGACTAGCCATGGAAGTATCATAATTCCCCTGTAGAATCAACTTCCACGCGTCGCAGATGGTGGGGCACTCGAGGGTTTCTTCGTAGAGAAACTGTACTTTGCGGGCAACTGGGACTTTGCTATGCGCTAAAAGTAGATGCTGAAGGGCCTGGATAAAATCGCTAAAATCCGTGATTCCCTCACTGAATTGGTCTGTAGGATTGATATAGTTATCGAAGCCATGACATAGCGGGCATTGGTATTGTGGGAAGCGGTGGTCGAAGCGAGCGTTTAGGTTTGGTTCCTCCTCTTCGCCCTCCCAGGCAAGGAGCGGCATGCTGCGCCTCCTCGCATACCAGAACAAAGAACTCGAGATATGGTTGAAGGACATGCTGGTCCAGGTAGGAAGCTTCTGAAGAATGTCTCGTATACTCTCCGACGTGTACATCGGAGGGATTTGCAGCCGTGTATCTACCTGGACCAAGGATTCATCTTCCCACTTGTTAACAAGTATGTGGCCATATGATTTACGGAATGGGAAGATGAGTCCAGCGTCCTCGTTATTCACCAGTTTACCAAGCTGGTCTTCGTTGATGGGGTCGTATAGATCCTTATTCGAGGTGCTTGTCACAGACCCGAATGAAACTTGATGGAATGCTGCAAACTCTATTGCAACAGAATGTAGAATATTGGGGGTCGGATGGCGATGGATACAGGACGGCCAACAGCCAGGCGAGCTGCATCTTGATGGAATTAAGGATGTCAGCGGACCGGTGGATTGGCCACGAAGGCGATCACCTTCATGTAGAGTGTCTGAGTCGATTCGACACTTGATGCGGCTCGACAGGCAGTCAATAGGCTCGAGGACCATGTGCTTCAACTTGATACAACTGCGTTGGCCGCACAAGTTGAAGACATGGCTTTGATGATGCGCCCATCGCATGAAATCTCTCCAGTCCTGAATAACCATCAATTCAGCTAGTCGGATGTACCGAACATGCTGTTCGCAGCCGATTGTGGTGCCAGCCGACAGATATTTAGTATCCGAAAGCATGGGGCTACTACCACGGGAATCTAGCGTGGACTTGAAAAGGAAAGCCAACCTCGACACAGCAATTGACCAGGGCATGTCTGGGAGAGCCAGACATATCCCGGTCAAACAGCTGTCACCGATGGTGTCCATTTCATCACAAAAGAGCCTGAAAGGTCGGGCGTATTGGCACCGCAGCCTCTTAAGGTGTCCATACTGACACTCATCAGCGGTGAGGGCACACCCGCCCGGGGGCAGGGCAACATCAAGTGTAGCGGTATTCACCATTGGCCGACTAGCAACGGGGACGTCATCAGCCAGAACGTCTCTTGCTTGTCTACGACCGTATGACTAGATTAGCAGGCGCACGGGATGGAATGGATATGAGCAGGCGTACCCGTTGTCTATCTTCTGCTTCTTCTCGTGCAGAGGTTCTATAGGGGTTAATATGGGCGGGTCAGCGCCTTTTCTCGTGGATTCGGCCTTCCGAAAGTTTGCCTCCAAGGGCTTAAGCGTCTTCTGCAGAGACGCCAACTCGGCCGACATTGATCTAACACGTGATTTAAGAGCTTCAAGTTTCGAGGGTGGGCAACTGGGAGCCCTCAGAGCCTCGGCCAGAAGGGCCTCGGCTTGGCTCAGGCCGGCCATGGTCTTGCGGACACGGTCTCTCGTTTCATACATTCTCCTGTAGGGCATTCCAGGCCGCAGCGGCGGGTCAGAGTGCGACGAGTCAAGCTGCAACGGGGACGTCGAGGGGCCGGTGAGGCGAGAGATGGCCGCTTTGGTGTGGCTCCGCGTGCACGGGTACGACATGGCTTTCGTGGATCCGACGATAAATCCCAACGACTCAAAGAGGAGGTAAGCTGTTCCCGCAGTGGGATCTGTTGGCATTCGGAGTATAATTCGAAGTATAGGGGACGGCTGGTGGCGCATGGGAGGCTGTTGTGAGATCAAGGATTTCAGGAGTGTTAGAGGTAAAGGCTGAGACAGTCGGGAGCAGGCAGGGAGTTTGCGAGTGCGAGGGAGTATGAGGAAGTGCCGTATGGATGGGTAGGAGCTGGCTGTCACGGAGGTACTCGGTAGTAGTAGTTGTTGTTGTATTTTGCTCTGGGGAGTCCTGACGTAGAAGATTCCAAGACTCCCGAAGGGCATTGGTGGGCATGCTACAGCTGAGGTGACTATTACACTTATGATACAAAACAAGTAACCCACCTAGCAGAAACACGGAGGTAATTGAGCAGGCAGAGGTAGTATTAAAGGATGCTCCCGAGAAAGCACTCGCCTGGAATGTAATATGAGATGGCACCTCTTGCCTGACAGAAATCTAAGAAAGAGCCGGAAAAACAAAAAGGTAGGTACACCTAGGAAGTGCCTAGTGAGATACATCCTAAAAGCAACAGTGAAATGCCTCCTTCCTGCCTCAGTTACAATAGGTAGATGCAACTACTATCTCTTACCTACATAAGGTATGGGTTCCTACCACCTGGAACCAACTTACATAATAACCCAGCAGATAAAGAAACAATGACCCTTGCTACCTAGTGGCATGTCTTTTCGGCTGCCTGGGTGGTTAGGCAAGGTGGAGGGTGTATCTGAAGCTCACATTGTTCCTTCATGAAGCAAGTTTAACCTAAATATCTTTACCTCCAGAATAATGGAAACATTGCTGTTTAGGGTGATAGCATACGTAGAATAGACAAGAGGCTTGCAACTACCTAGGTAGGTATCCAAACGAGATACATAATTAAGTATATTATAAAGCATTGCCCAGAAAAGTTTAAAAAGAATAACTTGATTTATCTCCTAGAATATCAACTCAATGCTAGAGATAAGGCCCGAGAAATGACACAAGAGCCTCTCCTCATCATAATGCTTGCGACTGGTGACTATCTACCCACACAGCTGCCCAGGGGTTAGTGAGAGACCCATAGACGTGTCGATGCCCTAACATAATCCTATTACGCGGGTGGAACGTGTAGTAAAGGCAATGAAAGGGCACTCATCTTCAATTAAGGAAACCGTCTAGGGAGCGCGAGTCGGGTTGGATTTGGCCGCCTCCTGTTGTGTCACCGTTGCACGAGTAAGGTAAGGTGAGGCAAAGTAGGAGATGTGCTCGGCGATGCAGAGAGGCACGGAACCAATATGACGGGGGCCAGATTTTCTATAATATTGAGATAGGACCGAGATACATGTTTGTTTCCCGCTTGCTTTATATACCGGTTGTACCATGCCTTCAGATCAACATGGGTGTTGGCGCAAAAAAAAATTGATATAGGGAGTCTTGGCTTTTAATAATGATTGTGGTCTCCTAGTTAAGGTTGGGATTAATCTTTGGAAACAAAAAGGAAAAAAAAAAAAAAAAAAAAAAAGTCTACGATCCATAACGCAATAGTCAGTCAAAGGTATGCAGGTGATGATGGGAGGGGAGAATGACGAGAATTGCCATCCAACCAATCACGAGATCACGAGGAGCGGTAAGTCGTACTTTATAATAATATGCCTCGGAGTAGGAAGTCTAGATATGATAACTCGTAGAGGTGGCCCAAGAGCGACCTATTACAATATATATATATGCCTATCACCCCTCGAACCACCAACGTTGGTCATGTCATCTACGCGCGTTGGCGTTGGCATATTGGAGGGCAGGGGTTCGCATGCGAGTGATACACTACCTATGCATACACATATCTAGATCCCTGCATGAAGTTGCATAGAGAACCCTCATTCGCTGCAACCTCAATTCGTTTGCTCTGATTCCCCTCTCAATACTCCGCAAAGATACTTCTCAGTTTCGCTCTTGGTTGGGCTTGCTTGGACTCTTATCCCGTCAAAGGCGTATGTTATGTATAATAAGTATAAGGGAGAACGACTGGCGCTTGAGCCCTACTGGCAAGGCGATTACTGTCATATCATAATAGCTCGCGAGCGTGAATCAGACCAACCCGGAGCACAACTATGTAGTCTTGGTATGTTTGTATTATATTTCTTATGTTTTCTCTAGGCCTCTGCAGATTTTTAAACAGTCCCGTTATCAACTGCGAGATCAACACCATATTTTATAAACACGTCGATCAGATAACATATGGTCCCCGTGACGACAAACACATGTCAAGCATCCATCTAATGGGAGGGATTCGTTTCGACAAAGAACAATTCCCGTAGAAAGGGGGTGCATTGGCTTCGCAGCACCTTGGCTGCAAATGAAGGCGAGTTGGTGGGAGTCTCCTAGACCTTCCCCCTCCCCCAAAAGAAAACTCGCTGCCAGGTGTCTTATTTATTTCGACCACAAAGTACACGCTTTCCTGTCTAGGTCTATAGTCGGATCACAGAGTCGCTCCCTGTCCAGGTTCTCCGGCCAGCTCCACTGGTAACAGTATCGACTCCGGTTAGCTTGCCCCTGGAAACTTAGTCGACGAGGAGCTCGTACCGTTTCACGCACCACGAATTGCCTCCAGGCGGTGCAACTTGCAGAGTAACGCCTCGCAGTTGGCTGAGTTTGACGCGGCTGGCTCTCCATCAACTTTTTGCGGTAGGACCCATTGCTCTACCGTTTTTAGTTGGATAGCCGAGGAAATCGGGGGTGATAGAGAGAACCCATTGGGATTGTCAATAGCATAATGTTACTAGCGTTGAGTACGTCCTGGCCTCGCGTCAATCCGAGCCATATCCTATTTGAAGCATGCGAGCTTCACAATCTTAGGCGCGCCATCGCACTAGTCAGACCTCAGGTACTCTCGAGCGGGAACAGCCTATCCCCTCTAAGATTAGCACATTGGCGTGTCGTCCATGTTAGGTTATCTGGGTCTCGGGGGGTGGGTTCGTAGCGATTGAGATGGTCGACATAAGAGAACGGTCCTCGTCTCGTGAGATGGGTATTGTGGTCTAGGGAGAGTCGGGAAAGTCTGGTAGCCTATATGAGGAGAAGTCCAGTATTGTCACTGAATGTGCCCGAAAAGAGCTATTTTCGTCGTCTAATATGTATCGAGTTGTAATTTCAACGTCGGATCCAAGCAGCGCTGGCATAGAGCCATAGGCAGGTAGACTGAAACTGGAGATTGTGCAGCGGCCCCCCCCTCCCCCAAAAACACTGCCAGGTGAACTCGAGTCCGCGGCCCGGGTGTTACCTGCAACTTACGGAGGTTTCCCTGATCCTCTTCTTATGTTTTGGCTCGAGACGTATCTAACTGCCGGCTGAGGATGTGCTCGGTGAGCTGGTTGTAGCTAGCATTTCCAATAGGTGAGTTGGATGATCTATTGACTTGATATACTTACTCTTTTTAAAGTCATCTTTCTATCTATCTACCTTGCATGTACTACGATGCAGATGCAATGTGTAGGGCAGGCACTCTGACGAATAGACGTGTGTCGATTTATAGATATAAATTCGGGGAACTTGTCGCTAATTTAGGTAACTTAAAGAAGTGGATATAAAGGGCTCTTATCGTAGTTCTGCTGGGAGGGTATCTAGGTACATTACCGCGAGGGGGGGGGTATAAGAGACGATTACAGTGATTGTCACCAATTTTGAAAATCGTCTCAGCTGTATAATTCTCTCCTAAATATCATATATTTTAAACTGTTACTAAATTAATATTGTTATAAAAAAAAATTAGTTTTTAAACAAAAATAATTATTAAGTTATATTGTAATTATTATATTAATATAGTTATTAAACTATAAAATTATTATTATATAAAAATAGTTATTAAGTTAAAAAGTAATTATTAAATAAAAACAATTATATAAAAATAAAACAGTTATAACAACTTAAAATAATTTTTAAGCTATGTAATACTACTGTATATAATTATAAAAAGTACTTAGTATAATTTTAAAAAAGTTATAAAATAAATATTTATTGCTTTAAATTATTTAAAAATAATATTTATATTTAATTATTTAATTTAAACAATTAATTTATAAGTTTATAGTTTTATAGTTATAAAGTTATATAATTATATTATAAATTATTTTTATTTTATATATTAAAAAATAATTGTTTTAAGTTATAATAACTTGTAAGTTATAAAAACAGTTGTAGTTATACGTAGTAAAAAGCTATATAATAATATTTTAATTAGCTATAATAGTTTTAAGCGTATAATATAGTTTTAAGCGCTTATAATAGTTTTAAAAATAAAAACAGTTATAACTTATTATATAATTTTTTTTATTTAAAAACTATATTTTAAATAATATTGTTTTTATAAAATATTTAATTATAAATATATAATAATTACTGTAATAGTTTTTAATTAGGAACATAGTTTTAAAAAATATATGACCGTTTTCAGACTGGAGAGAATCACTGTGACCGTCTCCAATAGCCCCCCCCCCCTCCCGGTAATGTAGGTACCTAAGATAGATAGATACCTATAGATATAGAGGTATAAATATAGAATAGATATGAATGTCACGGGTTTCAATATTCGAACCTCACTTCCTTCATTACCTAGGTACGCACTAGGTACCTACTTACCGTAATTTCACCCACAAGGGTGAAACTTGGGTATCCTGCATTTCGCGATGCTCGACGTCTGGTACGTGGATAGCCGTATCACTGGCAGAAGGGAGGGCGTGTGCAACAACGACGACAATCATGACGACGACAATAGGTCGATGCCAGCGTTTGGTTCAAGGCATCGACCGTTCTGTTGGGGTAGTATCTCTGTCCCCTGTCAGATCGGAGTACCTACACCTCTGCCTGCATCATATTATCGTTATTATTATACTTTTATTACGATGTTTGGAGGGTCGGAGTGCCGTATTCATGGGAACCTACACTCTCCATTGACATGTAGTTATATCTGATCTATCTACGCACAATCATATGCACACTCACTCTATCCTACAGCAAGGTACTAACCACGACCGTATATACGAGGAAGTAAGTTAATAGGATCTATCACCGCTATACACTATCTACCTAGTACAACATCAGCATGACTTAGTGTATCCGCCTTACCAGCGTACCTGTCATACGCTTGGGTAGCTGGAGGTAGGTACCAATATTACCAGGTTCGTCACAGTTGTTTGCTTAGAGTTCCCGTCACATCGGCATACAGTACGGCGTTTACGCAATAGGTATTTCTTTTTCTATCTTTCTTTCCCTGACCTATCGCTAACTGCAGGGACTAGTGGAGATGTGAAAACAGGGGTCAGCCTAGATCCCTGCTTGACGCCAACCTCTCTCATCAGCGACGTACATACTGGCCTAGGTACCCTTGGCACGGATGCTTGTTGTGTGCATGCGCTGGGGGCGCTAGAGAGGTACGGGAGATACTTAGGTATGTACATAGATGCTGTACATATCCACATCGTCTATCTAAGCTTACTTGGGTAGGTATCTACTTACATATAAGTGCAGTATGTAGGCTTCCCGTGTCTTGCCTGTATGTGAGGAATCATGGCGGAAAAGCTTCGAACTATTAAACTGTGTTTGGACTAGTGTGTTCTATTTTGTTGGAGCAAGAAAAAAAAGGGTAGCTAGGAACAGGACAAGGATGTCCAAAAAGTCACCTCGGATGGGTGGGGCGGGGCGGACATGGACATGGGTAACAAGGAACCGCAGGAAGCTGTGAAACTTCTGCGTGCTGCTACCGCCTGCGCTGTTGCTACAGCTAAGGTACACAAACGTTGGGGTATGATGCTTGCTGCTGGCTGTTGCTGCCGCCGCTTCCTGCTGTTGCCCTCCGCCGAGCAGAACCCGAGCTCCTGACCCGAGAAAAAAAATAATTATCATAGGTTGATCCATGCCTGTGCCAGACATCACCTACCTACCTACCGTACCTAATATCCCGTCCATCACTCACTCCTCCACTACGCACGACGCACCACACGCCACACGGCACACACACACACACCCACACACCCCCAATACAACGCAACGCCCCCCGACCCGACCAGGTTGTCGACCACATCTTTTACCCATACTAACATCCACATGTCCACACGCTCACATCCACTTTCGCAAATCCAGTGTCCACACCTGCCCCAGTCCAACTCCGTCTTTTACCGTCTGGACATTGACAGCCCAAACTTTGACCGACTCGACTCTGTTTCTCATCTGTTGCTCTTGTTGTTGCTATTGTTGTTCGTTTGCGCGATTACTCCTAGATGGGACCGGGCTCCCGCAGCTGCTCTTCCTACTATGCTGTGTGGACGTATTGAGCTTTGTGTTGTATTCGTTCTCGCGTAAAGCCTCTAATACCATACCATACCATACCATACCGTCCGTCATTCACCGAAAGCGACAACAAATCACCAAGCGCATTCGATTTCGGAACTAGCGTCTTTGCGTTTACGATCCGCAGATAACTTCTCCTCTGCCGCTGCCGTCACCGCTTCTGTTCCGATACATTTTGAGGCTTGTTCGGCGTACGATGCCGCTCCTTGCATACTGGTAGAAACGACTCACCCTTTATTCTTCTCTCGTGCCTTGCGCATCTCGACGTTAACCCGACGGGGCGCGGATACCCACGTCTCGCTTCAGCCGTCTGTCCCCGGCTCTGTGGGCTAACTAAGCGTGTCTGTTTATTATATTGAGCTGTAGGAGAGAGGCAGAGTCGCAACCACAGACATCATGGAGCCGAGAATACCACCCCAGATCCCCTTCTCTCGTAACAATGCGGCATCGCCATCCTTCACCCGCTCGCCCTTCGCGCCGACTCCCGCCTCCTCAGCATCGACGGCGACCGCTTCCTCTTCGTCACCCTACCCGCCCCGTCCCGCTCCGGCTACTACGAGCCCCGTTCCCACATACGCCGAACATCATTCGCATTCGCGACGCCCCTCTGACGCGAACCCTTTCTATTCCTCTCATTCTCAGTCGCGGCCGCCGCCCCCTTACGCTGCCGAGCCCACTTCTCATCCTGCCCAGGCTCATGCGCGTCACCAGAGCTCGTCGTCTATCGGTAACGCACCGGTTCATCGTGCCATGCCACCGCCTTCGCCGCCCCAACAACACACTCAACATCCGCCCCCCCAGCAGCAGCCTCCACCACCGCACCAAATGGGGCCCTACGGCGGCCCACCCGCTCCCCGCCCTCCTCCCGTGAATCTCGGCCATCCTAGTGCCTTCCCGTCGGGTCGAGAATTGCCCGCCCTCAACTCCATAGCCAGAACTGCCAACCCCGGTGGGAGTATGTCTATTTCGTCTATGCTCGGCGGCCCTCCGCCTGCGCCCCGCGAGCCTACGCCTGGCCATGCACCGCCTTACCCACCCCCCGCCACCACTTCTACCGTCTCAGGTCCCGCATACGCTAGTTCCGTTCATGCGTCGCCACGGATGCAAAATACTGCCGAGTATGGACCATTCCCCCGCCGACCACAAACCCCTGAGCCAGGCCGACCACCGTTCGATGCGCGCGACCATAGGAGTAGTGCCGCTGGGTCTCCCCCTAGGGGTATCTATGGCACTCCCGAATTGCCTAGGTATAGCACGCCTCAGGCCTACCCACAAAGACCCCCGCCCATGCCATCTGCTGATGACAATAGGAGGGAACCCGTGGGCCGTGTAGGCGCTGGAAGCGTACCTCCTCGGCCGAGTAGCCAGCCACGTTCATATCACAGCATGGCTCCAAGACCCGCGGATATGAGTCGCGGCCCGCCACCGTCACACGGCGACCCTATGTATGCACCGCGCGAGGATGGACGCCCAGGTATTGTTGAATATAACCCCGAGCGAGGGCCACCTCGTCCTATGCCCTACGAGGAACAGCATCGCCTAGCAGCCGAAAGAGAGCGAGAGCGAGAATACAGAGAGCACATGAACAGAGAGGCGGAATTCAGAGAGCGAGAGCAAGAACGCGAGCGCCGAGAAAGAGAACGGTTACATTTTGAAGAGCGACGACCGTTTATATTAGAAAGAGAACGTGTAGAACGAGATCGCGACAGGGAGAGGGAGAGGGACCGTGAGATAGAGCTGCAGCGGGTACAGCGGGAACGGACGTCGTCAGACCCAACACACCCATCTGGACAACATCCTGGGGATCATGTGGCCCAACCCACGTCTCGGCAACCGCTACCACCTTACGGTCGGCCTGATCCCCGTGATCCACATGCCTGGCAGCAACGACCTGGATATGATCAACCCCCGAGAGATGTGTACGGCCAGCCTTATATGGGACATCGCCCAGGGGAGTTCCCCGTGACCACCGGTCCTCCATACGGAAGCCATCCTGCGTACGCACACCAACCACCGCCACCCGAGCGATTCCCGCCTACTAGCCAACCTTCACATCATGGTAACTCTAACAGCCAGTCTGGTCCCCCACCGGGTCATCCATTCGAATCGCCAGATAGACTTCGGTTCGCACCAATGCACGCACAACACCAGCAGCAACGCGGAGGACCGTCAGGAGTTCGACCCGGTGAAGAGGGCCCACCTCCTCCGTCGGTTGCATATAATGGTGGACCTGGTGCTGGTGTCTTTGAAGCAGGGCGACCCCGACCTATAGACGATGGTCCTTCCCACTTGGGGTCACAGAGAGGGTTGTTGGGGGTGCAAGAAATTAACCGCAAGGGTCGAGTATCGCCATTACCCCAGGCAGTCCAAGGGGCGCAACCCATGGCACAGGGGCCAGCAGGCGAACCCGGAATCAAGAGCGAATTTGGTCGTATGTTCTCCGGCATAGGGAGTGGCGTACGCGGCATTGGTGTCTCTAGCCCCGGACCGTCAGGTCCCCAGATACCCTTCTCGAATCCAAACCTTCGACGTGATGAGGTCGAGCCCCCTCGTCAAGAACCAGTCAGCGAGGCGCCTACAAAAACGCGAAGGAAACGCGGGAAGGCCAAAGATGAAGACGGAAAAGGTGACGAGGATAGCAACGGTCGTGTGACACCCGTTGGTAGGGCTAAGCGCGCCAAGACGCATGCTCATCATCATCACCACCAGTATGTCTTATTCATTTTCTTATTGAATTATGCCCCCATTTACTAATTCAGCGGTTATTAGTCACCACCATCATCACCACGCACCCGAGCGGACATCCTCACCGCCGCAAGGCGTGAACGGTCCGCTCAAGAATCTAAAGTCGACAACCCCAATACCATCACCTGCGAGTAGAGATTATGCTTTCACCCACCACCACCATCCACCACCACCTAGGTCCAACCCCAGCTCTTCCGCCAAACCGCCTCCACCTAGCTCTACCATAATTCCGAAGCCGAAGCAGAAGGTTTCGTCGCAGGCGGTCCTTGACAGTGTTGCTGACCGCCCACGCAAACATCTGGGCGATGTTGTGTATAGTGTCGTGTTGAAGCCCGCCAAGTTAGAATCCTCGCACAAGTTCGGTTATTCGACCACTCCTCGACCCTTGCCTATGGAGATGATCAAAGATAACGAGAACTCGTCTCTCACCGTCAAGATACCGCGCGTCCACCTGACCCCGGCAGCCCGGGAGGAGATCACTACTCGTCGAGCGGTGTGGGGCACAGATGTCTACACAGACGACTCAGACGTGGTGGCCGCGTGCATTCATGCTGGTTGGATCAGAGGGGAATGGCCCAGTGAAGTAGATGTAGATTTGCTCGAGCTTCAGAAACCGGCATCCAAATCAAAGCAGCGTATCTTGCCGGCCGAGCAACATTTGGAGGTGCTCGATTCGGTCCCAGCATCGGGTCCAATTCACGTACCGGCAGATCGCGACCTACATGTAACGCTGCTTATTCTTCCGCCACTTGAGAAGTACGCTAGTTCTACGCGCTACGGCATGCAGAGCCGCGAATTCGGCGGAACTTATAATGGTCGAAAATCAATACACGACGGCCTGAGCTTTATGATTTTAAGTGTCCGCTGGGTGGACGGCGCAGCACCACAGAGCCGGCTGCGTGGTAAGGTGCGCAGGGAACGGATTCGCAAGGCCATGAGCGAAGTGAACCGCAGCCAGGTCATTGACATGGGAGAAAGAGAAGTGGCCGGTAAAGCGACGCCGAGGGACCACAGCACGACCAAAGACGGGCAGTCGAGGCGCCGCAACGGAGAGGGAAACAAGGAGAACCACCCCATGAACGCGCCCATCCTTAACCCTGTGACCGAGACGTTACCAGTGGCCGATAAGACCCCTGAAAGTGCAGCCGAAGGGACCGGAGAGCAGAGCGGTCAAGGCGAAAACAACACACGGAAAACAGAAGAGCGATCCTCCTCGGAGCCCGGTGAGGCGACGGAGAAAGCGCTGGCCGGATCATCTGCTTAGCACAATCGGTTGTTCGTGTTGCGAAGAGAGGGAATTGGTTGGGGGTGGTCGTTTGTTTCTATACAGCAATACCTGTGTGACGAATGAGGTGCCATGGCTCGGATAGACAAAGACGGTTGCACCGAGGCTGGTTTTTGCCACCTGTTCACGCATGCTTCGATTTATTCACAATGATACCTCAATGCTAGTTGTAGTGACTTTCAAGCTTAAAGCGACGCGACGCACTATACAGTGCTGATCCTTCGTTTACTTTCGCGTTTTGTTCCCGACCCATGACGTTCGATGGGCTCAAGACGTTGCTAGCTATAATGTTAACTTTTCGTAAATATTCTATATGTGTGTGTGTTTTGTGTGCGTATGTGTATTTATATAATGGATATTAACTTATAATGTAGACGCAGGTGAGCCGTCCCAAGTCATCGCGATGACACGACCCATCGCTGATAATGTATAACATAGTCTCTAAGGGTAAGTATACAGGAATCTATTGGATAGAATACATATAGTACGTATATCTAACCCTTCGGTCTATTAGTAGAAGCCGTTATGTTATTATGAGGCCTACTAGAAGTCCGTCACCCGCCCGTTATAGCTATAATCGCCGCTAGCACCCCACCGCAGCGGCTCGTTCTTGGGCCCCCCGACCTCGCCCGTGCGCGGGTTCACATCACCCTCGAATTCGGGCGGGGCGCCCTTGCGGAGGGGCGTCGGCGCGGCGCCGGCTAGCGAGGCGTCTGTATTATATCCTTTTGCTGCCGTTGTTGCTGTTGATGATGATGATGATGATGATGATGGCGTCGCGGAGTTTGTTGAAGTGGAGGAGATGGAGGCGGAGGGTTGGGATTGTTGGGCGGGTCCGGGAAGTGACGAGAAATCGGGAGACGAGGTTGCGGTGAAGCCGGCTTGCGTGTTCGCTACTCGCTGCAGACGCTCGAACTCGTCCTGCTCGTCCGGTGGCAGGCGCGGAGGCGAGGGCCCGGTTTGGAAGGTTGAGGCAAGCCGCCGGATGCTTGGGGGCGACGCCCGAATCGTGGTGGATGAGGGGCGGGGGACGAGGTATGAGGGGGGCCGCGTTAGGCGTATTATGCGGGCGGCCATTCTGGGAAGATTTGGGAACAAGGTATGGAAAGTGGTAGATATCGGCTTGGATGCGGGTTGAGACGGGAAGTGTGCACGAGTTTGTATATAAATGTTCATGTAGCCCCAACCATGTTTGCCACGCTTATCTAAGCTATAACTACGGCCGCCAACAACTACCTAGGTAGCTTCTTTTTGGCGCCTATAACTACCACACATAACCCTTTTACCCAAAGAGAAAAAAAAGAGTGTGTGTGATCAGAACGCTAACTCGAGTGTTAGATTAAATGGATCGCATAAATACCTAGGTAGATTCCAATGGCAAGCATGCCCTTGCGCGCTGACAACGCTGGGACTTTCCATCCTAACAATGACTTGGACAGCAACCGCGAGAAAACGCAACACTCTCCACACTCCCTATATATATATATATATATATATATATATATACATATATATACCTATTATATATGTACTTAGTGTGAGATGACTACTAAGTTGAAGACAGCAAGATCGAATTCACGAAAGGCTTTAGAACCCTGTAGCTAGACTGCGCGTGCTCCTCGGTTCATGCACCGCTTCATAACTAACCCCATCTCTTCTTAGTCGACTTCTCAATCCCTCAAGTCTTACGCGGCGTGCACCAGCGCAGTAGAGTTTAGCAATCCAAGTTCAAGCCAAAGGAACACCACGAAGCTTAGACGATGGCACCGCGTTTCACGCTCGGACCGCCCGCAGACTTAATAGCACGCTCAGCGCAGCCCTCTTTGATAAAGTAGGGCAAATTGAAGTACGCTGACGCAGGTCGACCGTCACTCCAAGACCACTCTGTCAAAGCGTCGCAGCCACTTTTCTCATGGTAGACGCTTTCGTCATCATCCGTCGCCTAGTTCTCCATGTTGTATATCTCGAACCGCCAGCAGCAAAACAATCCGTTCCACATGTTGCAGTCTGCAGTTTGCAACGGAAGGGACTTGCATCTTCACGAATTGTAAGGCTCGTGTTAGATGTGCCGCCGAGGCCCACCTTGAGATGGCCACTCCAATGCCTAGTTGGCCGCCGGCCTTCCATTTTCCATTGTACCAGGGTGATGTCACATGTCCTTGGTCATTCAAGACGTATGTTAGGAATCCTTTTCGGGTTCCCCCTGGACGAGATGGCATATCGGGCGTTGGCACAGACATTCGGCCATTCGTTGAAATCGCACGTGAATGTCGCGTCGTGACTAGTGCCGGCTGTAACCTAAGGATTGAGAGGTGCAGGGCATGCGGGTTGGGGCCCTCGTTTCGTCAGTTTTCGCTTATCGGCTACTTCGCCGGCGCAGCAATTGGATGCCAGTTCCACCTCTTCCTTAGCCGCATCATTGTCTTCGTCGAAGAACGCCTGGCAGCTGGTCATCAAATTGGCTGCAACATCGTTGGGGATGCCACAAACCACCTGGAGCGAAACCGGATCGAATAAGGGTATGTTACCATTAGAGCAGAGGCCCGTCCCAGACTGAACATCCGGCTGACAGGCTTCCTCCCCGCGACCCAGGCTCCGGGTCATCTGGTGTTGGGGGGTGGTACCGGGGGTGGATCGGGGTCGCTCGGGTCAGTGAAATCGCCGCCAGCTTGTGAATCTCCTGGTGGGCAGTGAAGACATAGCTTGTCACAGAAAACAAGACACTTGCGCCCACAACGGGCGGTACAGCTAGGGCTTGGCGGCCCAGTCCTGAAACTAAAAGATTTCGGGATCTTAAGCTCCATGATTGTGCTGGTAGGAATTGGCTTGGGCAGGAGGGGGGTTGTCGGCTCAAAACCTGGAGTTGTGAAGGAATATATATGGCCATGGAAGCAGCGTTACTGTCCTCGTGGCAGGTGGGTGACTAACACCAGACTTTCTATTGGGGTTTGGGTCATCGATGATTGGAAATGGAGGCGGCAGGGTGCCGGTCGTAAGCCAAATAAGTGTAGCATTAGAGTTGTTGGATAGTTGCGTGCTCCAAAATGGGATCTCGGTAGTCAAGGATAGTGGAATCTCCAAAGTCGTCGTTTCAATAGCCCTCCGAAATAACCTAGTTATCCCCGAATGTCCATCCTTATCCGTGGTTGTAATGGGCTCGGTCCACGCCACTTCAAGGGATGAGACATATAGCAGAAAAGCAGTCGTAGTCGTCTCCGTCAACAGGTAAGGGGGGATATTAGCTTAGCTTACAAAGTGGTAATTAGTGAGTAAATTTTGAGCGCTAAAATGCGGTACCCTAAAGTTATAATATCATTTCATGTTCCAAAGTTATTACCAAGATATTAATCAAGGCAGTCGGTGTTAGGCTCATTGAAGGTCTCATACCATCTCGGCGGCTCGACCATATTCTCAAAGATTTCCACGCCATATTAGCCTATCTCTACGACGTACCGCCATCGCCAGGTTCCTTCCACCTGATTCTGCCTCCAACAATAGACAACATAGTAGCTTGCTCCCGTCCCCATGCCACATTTCCAGCCAGCCACAATATCCCATTCATTCATATCAGCCCGACCACGGATATCATCGGGCTCTAGAGGCGTTGTTTGACTTCATCCTCGCTTTCCGATCCCATCCCAAAATCGAATCTATTGGCCTTCGAGACTGTCTACTTGGCACATCATGACCCAGACATTGTCTGGAAAGCCAACACCGGCGGCTTGTCCACCCATTTCTTGGAGTCCGTTCATGATTCCTCGTCTATAAACATGACTTTGGTCAACACTCTCTAAAGGAGAAAGGATGGCATGGGCACCATCCAACACCAACTTTGGTACGAGCATATCCTACCTGATGAGAGTGTCGGCCGGAACTTCAATGCGATATAATGGTTGCAAGTTGGCCGGACGGGATACCCCAAGTAACTCCTACATGTATCATTTTTGCGCTTCAATGATGCCCCTATTTATGGCTGGGGCGTCCGTGACGGGCTGTGCGGTTTCGGCATGGCGTAACGAATTGTCTGGAAATAGAGAAGGTATGTTGCGCGATGTGTTCACGATAGTGAGTTAGCGCTGCAAGAACCTCTACTTCCGAAGATCACATCGTGGCTGCTATCACATATGTAACAGAGAGGTTCGCGTTAATAGATTAAGTTTAATTTGTCGCTGATTGGAAAATGGAGACTATCGGAAATTTTGATGCTGCGTGGCGTCTGTAGGATACCGGAAGTCGTTGGAAAGGAGAACGCAAACAACCGAAAATGGGCACTCCCTTCTACCGCTCATATTAATATTATTCAGTGATACTGGATGACAAGAAACCACGCATATAATACGTAGATCGCCTATATTACATTGGTCCTTAAGGTTTTACATCATCTACGAGTTTTGAGACACCCTGGGTACTACGACGAAGGTCGCACAGAGCTAAAACGAAAGCAAAACATAAGATTGCTACATGAAATCCAGGTTCATGACGCCCCTCCAAGTACCATAGTTCTATTAGATGGATTTGGTAACATGTAAAGTAAGTATCAAAGGTGGAAACAAGTCTATCGTAGGTTTTGCATTGAAAGCTTCTGATTTGTAAGAGCCCTACCTGCAGTATAACACAATTTGTGCTCTTATTGATCAAATATTCCTACTCGCCTTTCACGATCGTGTCGGGATAGAGACGGTCCTGCCTAGCCCACACTCTCACCTATAAAAAGACTAATCTATTGTTTACTTTCATTCTGTTTTTATATACTAGTTGCCACTTGGCAACAGGGGGGATCAACTTTTTGCTAAGTAATCCTCCCTTGTTAAACCTCTCATTCCTATGTAGCCCTTAAATGTATTGTAGTACCTAGATGGCTATATTAAGGTCAACTAGGGGTAGTGAGATACTGGGAAGCCATCTTCTATGCTACAAAGAAAACTGGGCAAGACAACGTTTACCGATCTTGAATGTGCACTACCATGGCTAGACTAAGTAATTTTAATGTTTGCCCCCTAGGCCGCCTTCTTACCTTAAGAATTGCCTGGGGTTTTGCAGCCGTTGTAAATTTCTCTCTAAAGCTAATAGGATCGTTTGCTGACTTAGCCTCCAAGTTGAGACTATGGCATCTGGTGTGCAAATCATAGCTACGTGCCAGGCCTTCGATCCTAGCACCGCAACTATTGTCTTCCCAGTGTATTACTAAACCGAATTTCGGGTATCTTTTGAAGGGTATAGGTCACTATATGCTTTAAATGCTAGTTTTGGGTTCTCTGTACTAATTTTCGCAACTGTGGCTTAGCGATATTATTGTCGAAGTAGACTATCCGCCTCGGCTTTAGCAAGTATTTGTATCTAGGGGTGTGGTTGAATTTCATTTTGCTAGAAAGAGAGATTAAGCAGCCGAACAGAAAGGAAGGGAAGAAGAACGGGGGAGCGGAGAGGGGGGAAAGAGAGACTGTATTAACGGCCACATGCAAGCATTTGGGGAGTGTCTTACCTTAGCCATATCATCTACTCTTAGATTAGTCGATCCGCCTGTCAAACGGCCATTATATAATAAACGACAGATCGTGCATGTTAATGCAAAGCTACATAGTAATGCGAATCGTATTTCCTCTAGAGAAAAATCCATATTTGTTTCTTCTGCTGTTGTGGACAGTTCGCCGGATAGTATAACGTTCATTTATTGGATATTTTTCAGCCTCAAATACTACCTAGATACTCCGCCCTACAATACCTAGATCGTGCATTCCGCCGAACTCTAGTAGTAATTACTTCCGCCAGATGGGTATTAGGTACAACCACATCTGTCATATTAGTTGTCCGTAGGTTGTCACAAGTCAGGTACGGCGCTGGGGTGGAGACGACGGCGTCGAGGATCCCGGGGTGTGGGTGGGGTGGGGTTGCCGGTGCGGTATGTAGTGGGGTTCGTGGCAATTTATCAGAAAATAGAGAAAGTGCCCCTCCATGATACATACATGTACATGCATACATACCCCCCTCCGATTGTCGCATGTCTCTCCGTCTTTATCTCCCTTAGCAATTTATAAAAAAGAGTCACCACCATTCCTTCCACACCCCCCCAACGACACCCAGCGGCACCACCAACCACCACTACCACACATACCACTATCACCACTGCCGTCACCACTGCCGTCACCGCCGAATACCATTCTCTGTGACTCACCCAGTGCCTATAAAGAAAGGGTCATTCGTCCTTTGGCACGCTCGAGCACGGAATATACTCAGAGTCTTCTGCGTCTCCTCCTGTCCCGTCCATCCTCCAATTGACCCTCGATTGACCCGGATACGATCCAATTGCAATCGCAATTGCTATTAGAAGACGCACAACAACGACAGCGACAACATGGAGCCTCTGAGACAGACCTTTAAGCGGTGCAAGGCTGAGAATCGGGTACGATACACAGACGGGCGGACGGTACCAACCACCCGCAAGAACTAGTAGTCGCTAACCAGTCGTATATATGTGTAGGCCGCCCTGGTAACCTATGTTACCGCCGGCTTCCCCAAGCCCGAGATCATGCCCGGAATCTTACTGGCCATGCAGAAGGGTGGCGCTGGTACGTGATGAACCCCCAAGAGCCCCAGACCAACCAATCGCGACTGACGCCATCTGACGCGCAAAAAAACAGATGTCATTGAGTTGGGCGTCCCCTTCACAGACCCCATTGCTGATGGTCCGACCATCCAGACCTCTAACACGGTCGCCCTCGCCAATGGCGTCACCATCAAGTCCACCCTACAGATGGTCAAGGACTCGCGCGCCCAGGGCCTGACCGTCCCCGTGCTGCTGATGGGCTACTACAACCCCCTCCTCAGTTACGGCGAGGAGGCTCTCTTGACCGACTGCAAGGCTGCCGGCATCAACGGCTTTATTGTCTGCGACTTGCCCCCCGAAGAGGCTGTCTCCTTCCGCAAGTTCTGTAGCCGCGGTGGCCTGTCATATGTCCCTCTGATTGCCCCAGCCACCTCCGACACACGCATGAAGCTTCTTTGTGCCCTTGCCGACTCTTTCATCTACGTTGTTTCGCGTCAGGGTGTCACCGGTGCTCTGGGCACCCTGAATGCCAATCTCCCCAACCTGCTCCAGCGCGTGAAGAAGTATAGTGGCGACAAACCCGCCGCTGTCGGCTTCGGTGTCTCCACGCGCGAACACTTCCAATCTGTGGCTGCTATAGCGGATGGTGTTGTCATCGGTTCTCAGATCGTCACTATTCTCCAGAACGCCGAGCCTGGCAAGCACGACCAGACGGTTCAGGAATACTGCGCCTATGTTACAGGACGGACGGGCGAGCCTGGGGTTACGCGAGAGGTGGGCGTCATCGAGGCTATTGGCGTGGCTAAAGAGCCCAATGGTGAGTCTGTTACCGTGAATGGCACAATTACCGAGGAGGACGACGCCGCACTGGTCGCACAACTTGCTGCCCTCCATGGTATAATACCAGAGCGATTTGGCGAATTCGGCGGTCAGTACGTCCCCGAATCCCTCATGGACTGCCTATCGCAACTCGAAGAGGGCTTCAATGCCATAAAAGACGACCCCGCGTTCTGGGAAGAGTACAGATCATACTATCCCTGGATGGGACGACCCGGCCACCTACAGTATGCCGAACGGTTGACGGAATACGCCGGAGGCGCCAAGATCTGGCTGAAGAGAGAAGATCTGAATCACACGGGTTCTCACAAGATCAACAACGCCCTGGGCCAGCTGCTTCTCGCAAGAAGATTAGGTAAAACCAAGATTATTGCCGAGACGGGTGCGGGGCAACACGGTGTAGCTACGGCCACCGTCTGTGCCAAGTTTGGCATGGAGTGCACTGTCTTCATGGGTGCTGTGGGTTTACCTGCTTCCGCTGCTTTTTTTGCCCGAGAGCCTTGAACTAACAACCCTGGTAGGAAGATGTACGCCGACAAGCACTCAACGTGTTCCGCATGCGACTTCTCGGCGCCAAGGTCATTGCTGTGGAGTGTGGTAGCAAGACGCTTCGAGATGCTGTCAATGAGGCCTTAAGAGCCTGGGTTGTACGCCTCGAAGACACGCATTACATTATCGGCTCGGCCATCGGCCCTCACCCCTTCCCGACCATTGTCAGGACCTTCCAGTCCGTGATCGGCAACGAGACGAAGGCGCAGATGCTAGAGAAGCGTGGAAAGCTTCCCGACGCGGTCGTCGCGTGTGTTGGAGGTGGCAGTAATGCTGTGGGCATGTTCTACCCTTTCTCGAATGACCCTAGCGTGAAACTGCTCGGCGTCGAAGCCGGTGGGGACGGTGTTGATACGGACCGCCACTCGGCTACGCTAACGGCAGGCTCCAAGGGCGTCTTGCATGGTGTCCGGACATACGTTCTTCAAAACGAGCACGGCCAGATCACCGATACACACTCGGTGTCGGCGGGTCTGGATTATCCCGGCGTGGGACCTGAACTATCGTCCTGGAAGGATAACGAGCGGGCCAAGTTCATAGCAGCCACAGACGCCGAGGCGTTCCTCGGCTTCAAACTGATGAGTCAGCTCGAGGGTATTATTCCGGCGCTCGAATCGGCGCACGGCATCTATGGCGCCATCGAGTTGGCCAAGACAATGAAGGAGGACCAGGACCTCGTTATCTGTCTAAGCGGTCGCGGTGACAAGGACGTGCAGAGCGTGGCGGATGAGCTACCCAAACTGGGTCCCCAGATTGGGTGGGATCTTCGGTTTTAAAGGAATTTAAAAAAAGAAAGAAAGAAAGAATATATCTACGTATATTCCTGCATATACCTGGGTAGCATGAGGTTGTTGTGTTCACGGGAGAATTACGAAATCCAGGCGGAGTCGGCGCATGAATAGAGAAACAAAATCACTCGAGATTATACTGTATATAAAGGCAAATGGTCTGTTATTTATCCGATGCATGATCGTCCGGTAGCCGTCCAGATGGTTTTGCATCATGATACATTATTTTGGTACAATTCTAGTCCGGATCGATATATAGTACAGTGCCGTGTTGTCGGCTTACACCGTCATTTTAAAGTAGACCGCTCCGAGGTTAGGGGGGGGGGGGGGGGGGTTTTTGAATAGTCTCGCCACATTGACTCGGTTTGCTTTTCCTAATCCCTTACTTAGACGGCTCATTCAAGCTTTTGTGCTTGTTGATGATTTATATCGCGGCCTGACTTCACAGCAGCCACTGCCTCTTCTGCCTCGGCAGCAGGATCACCAATGACAAACTCGTCGTCTCGCGCTAGCATAGCATCGATGTCATTGAGAACGGCCTCGGGATGCAGGCCCTCGGCAGCTAGCTCGGCGGGGAAGTCGGCGGCGGCGGCGGCGGCGGCGGCGGCGGCGGCGGCAGCAGTGTCGTCCTTGGGTGGGAGACCGAGGGCGGCACGTTCGCGGGCGAAGCGGGCGCGCACGGCGTCGGTCTGCATGATCTTCCAGCGCAAGGCCCAGCCGGCGGGGCCGAGCTCCTTTATGCGCTTGGCCTTGGATCCCAGCAGGTACTCGTCGATGCCGCCGAGGCGGTCGATGGTGTGCAGGACGCTGGCGGTCAGGCGGGTGCGCACGAAGGCGCCGAGGGCGGGCGACCACAGGCGTTTCGTGTGGCGGTTCGGCAGCCACGACGTCCGCGATTTGTTCTTGTACTTGGAGGCCACGACATTGCCGAACCGGATCTTGCCCCGCCCGTACAGGCCCTCGTTGCGCTGCTTGTACGTCTGGAAGCGGCCGTAGGGGTACTCGGGAAGTTGCTCGGCCGGCACGGTGCGGTGAGACGGCGTCTGCCGGCATAGAGCGGCCGTTGTGCTGAGGGCGCGGGCGCAGATCGAGGGAGAAGGCGAGGGCGAGAGGGGGGCGAGTCGGGGGATGTGCCGTAATGGCGTCATCGCGGGTTGTGGCGCCATGGGTTTTGTTGCTCCTCTGGTGGTTTTGAGGAAGCCGGCTGTCGACGAGGTAGAAGACGGATGGTCTGGTATTATCCAAGATGCCCGCGTTGTCAATGCATAGGCTAATCAATTGAATTGGCTTGGTTGACTAATTGACTTGATTGGCAGACGGGACCGTGAACAGAAGAGAGAACGCCAACCTATGCTGGAGTCGTGGGAGGCGTCTGATTGAATCGAATGGGACTTGGGATTAATCGACTCCAGATATTCAACAGTGACCCAAGTCCCAACTTTGGCGGTTTCTCGGCTTGGCATTCGGAGTGGGGGACTTGGGGTTAAATAGGTAGGTAGTGCGATAGCTTATCGGATGCTACCTAGGTAGGTTGATCGTATCAGGTGACAGCGCTCCTATTTCGCGAAGAGAGACAATTCATTCATATGTACAGTACATAAAGAGGCCCCCACTTGCAGTTAGAACTGTCAGATTAATACAGGCACGGGTGGGGTTCATTGGCGTGTCGAGATATGTTAACCTACTACTCAGGTACATGACGCCAATACCTAACTTACTTCCATCCATAGCTAGCCCGGTAGCCAGAGTAAACATTCTACAACGCGAAGAGAGCAAGAAGAAAGAGGGAGAACATCGAGTTGTCTAGTATCTCCTCATAGCCAAAATGATACCACCAGTAGACGAGAACGTCCTAAAAAACAATCCACGTTTCGAGAAGCTCTACAACACTATCACCACCTCGATACTCAACTCGGATGGTTCCACCAAGATCGATCCATCCGCCAAACACCGCGATGCTGTCTGTCAAGTATGTCTTCACATCTTCTTGTTGTTTACACATACATATGTATAGAGATATGTGCTCTATCCACGTACATTATTTGTCATATCTCATCGAGCATCATCAGAATCCAGTGTCTAATAGAAGAGCCGTGCTGACCGTCCCCAGGAACTGAAGGCATACCGCCTGAAAGCAGCAAGAGTCCATCTCATCCGCGCTGCCGTCTCGACTGCCATCCCAACTCAGATACCGCAGGCAACCAAGCAGGAAGATAAGGAACTGCAGCAACAACTAAAACAAAGGCAGTCCCAACAACACAGACGCGCCAAGTCCCGGTCCCAACCGCAAACCCAAACGTCACAAGCCCAGGAACAGGCACCCCCGCTACCGTCAGATCTAGTCAAGCTCCTAATCCTCATCCCGCCCTTCCTCAACAATGCCTCGACACTGCCGCCCTTCTCCGTGGCCCTCCTCCTCGCCAGCCCGCCGTTCACCGAGCTCCCGGCCCTCTTTCCCAAGCTCCTTGACGTCGTTTCCTCCCGCCTCACCGCCCAAGCAAAAGCCCTCGCCCGCGTCCTAAGCCCCAGCACAAACCCATCCTACATCCACCGCATCATCCCATCACTGCCCTCCATTGCCGCCACTCTTGTCTCGGAGCTCGCCGCCTCCAGGACGCAGCTCTCTGCCGCCCGGCTTGCCACCACCGCGGCGCTCACGCGGCATCTTCAGCAGCACACCGAGGCACTGGCGCTTCTGCTTCGTGCCCTCGAGGCCAAACACGGGGCCGTTGCTGCGTCCTCGGAACTGCGCGCCTCAGCGGCCCGCCACCACGCACAGGCCTGGGCCCTCGCCGCCGAGGCCCTCCTCTGGGAGACACGACGGCAGGCCTACCCGCCCGAGGCGCGCGCGGCGCTCGCAAACTACCGCCAACATCTCCGCGACGCCGGCCGTCGGCTCGAGGACGGCGCCCGCGTGCGCGAGGCCGAGCTCGCTGACTACGGCGTCGATGTCGACAACCAAAACAACAACGACGACGGCGACTATGGCGACGATGACGACCGGGTGGGTGGTCGTAGCCGTGCACGGCGGGCGAGGGGGAGACGGGGGACGGCAACTGCCGACGAGAATAAGGAGCGCACGATGCGCGAAATAGCCCGCGTGTGGCGAGAGATGGAGACGAGACTGAAAGAGATACAGGGGGACCTGAACCGTTTGCGATGACAGGTAAAAAAAAAAAAAAAAAGCTAAAGCGGCCGTTGAGTAATCGACCAATCGATTCAATCCCGTCCATGCACAGGGTAAAGGGGCGAACGAGGGATGCACCTAGGGCTTCTCGGTTGGTCATGTAGTAAATTCACCGTCTATCTGTCTGTCTACCGGGTGTATTTTCTTTTCCTATCTATCCAACCCATCTAGGTAGGTATCCGCGAGAGGAAGGGGAAGAGAGTGGAGGGGGAAAAAAAACGTCCAAGTACAAGACCCGAGGAATTCATAGAAAAGGCATGCCGCCGGGCAGCACTATGCCAAAAACGCTAATTCGTTTGATCCACGGCATGAAACCATGTCCAGCCAAGACAAGGCAAGGCGGGGTCAGTTCCCCCCTCATACGACCTTATTTCCCCCCCTTCCTAACATGCCAATGAAGAGAGAAAAAGAGAGAGATGACAACGCCCCCATAACCCCGTGAAACTCGTACAGATATTCGTTTCATTCATTTTGATTCCTTTTATTTTTTCTAGGTTCAAGAGGAGCGCAGTGAGTCTTCCGATACACATCGCTTAACCTTTGACCTTGAAGATGGCTTCGGCGAGACGGCCGACGTTGTCCGTCGTGATGCCGGCGACGCTGATGCGGCCGTCCTTGGTAGCGTAGACACTATGCTCCTTTGCCAGCGTCTCCATTGAGGCGGCGTCGAGACCCGTGTAGGCGAACATGCCGATCTGCGACGTGATGTGGCTCCAGTCGTGGCTGCTGCCTAGCTTCTCCAGGTTGTCCTTGAGCAGGGCGCGCATCGTGATGATACGGTCCGCCATCTCCTTGACCTCGCCCAGCCATTGCTCGTACAGGGCCGGCGTGTTGAGGATCTCCGACGCAATGCGGGCGCCGTGCACCGGGGGGTTCGAGTAGAGGGGACGCACAAGGATCTTGATCTGCGAGTCGATGCGCTTCTTCTCCTCGGCCGAGGCGCCGACGATGGAGAAGGCGCCTACACGTTCACCGTAGAGCCCCTACGTGACAACGTCAGTGAGTCATGCCGCACCACTCGCGGTCATAGAAGGAGGCAAAGACCAGGAGAGAAGACAACGGAGACGTACCATGTTCTTAGCAAAGCTCTGAGCCAGGCAGACGTTGTGGCCCTGCTCGATGAAGTAGCGCAGGGCGAAGGCGTCCTTGTCGGTGTCACCGCTGGCGAAGCCCTGGTAGGCCATGTCGAAGAAGGCGAAGTGGCCTTGGTCCTTGACGGCCTGGCTAATCTCCTTCCACTGCTCCTGGGTGGGGTCGACGCCGGTGGGGTTGTGAGCGCAAGCGTGGAACAGGAACATGCTGCCTTTGGGGGCGGCGTTGATGTCGGCGAGCATGCCGGCGAAGTCGAGGCCAATCGTGTTCTTGTCATAGTAGCGGTACTGCTGGACCTTGAGACCGGCGTCGTTGAAGACGGCCTTGTGGTTGGCCCACGAGGGGTTGGGGATGTAGATCGTCTTGTCGCCGGGGAAGAAGCGCTCGAGGAAGGCGGCGCCGATGCGCAAGGCGCCGGTGCCGGAGATGGACTGAGTGATGGCGAGGCGGTCGAGGGCTGACGAGTCCTTGCCGTAGGCGAGGAGGGCAGCGGCCTTGGTGAATTCGGGGACACCGGTGATGCCGGCATACTCCTTGTTCAGCTTAGCGGCGATGACCTTCTCCTCAGCGGTGCGGACCGAGGGGAGGACGTAAGGCCGGCCCTTGTCATCACGGTAGGCACCAACACCTGAACGCACCGAAGAAAAAAAATCAGGCCGGGTTTTCCCCTCGTCGTTTATGTATAGGCAAACTGTAGCAATCGGGATGGCGGCGTGGATTGGGGAGCCGGGAAGAGCTGGAGTCAGACGTACCGAGGTTGATCTTCTTCTCGAAGCTATCGGCCTTAAAAGCTTCGGTGATACCTAGATGGTAACTACATATTAGTCCAGACAGTCCGCACAGAGAGCCCCAAGGAAAGAGACCCAGGTCGTAGATTGGCCAATTGACCAATTGGACAAGGCAGGATCACCACAACAACATACCAAGAATGGCCTGAATTCGTGAAGAACAAATAGTGTCGCGTCAGCAATTGAGCCCCAAGTACAGGCAACAAACATACTAGCCTCAATTGACTAGTCTAAAGCAAGCATTATTATGATCCAACGATCGACTCACATCCTAAAAGCCCCACGACAACCACCGGGTTAGCAATCTTGTTTCTCGTTGTCATCATGAGCATCTCACAGCACTTGCTAGTGTAACCAGTGCTGATCGAGCGACGGGCAATCAACAACATACCGGCGGGCCCTGTGGGACATTGGCCCAGGTGGATCCAGCTCTAGTAGCCTGGAAGCCGAGGACGGACGAGGCTCGACGAACAGCCCCCGCCTGGCGAGAGGCAATGCGCAGTGTGGAAAGCATCGTTGGTTGTGTGGATGAATTCCTAGCACCCAATAACACAGAGGGCGGGAGGGAGACGGGGGAGATGTGGAAGAGGGATGACACGGAGGGGCAGGGAGCAAGAAAAGGAGAAACGGAAAACAGGTGAGTCAAGAGGGGAGTGAGTGAGTGAGTGAGTGAGTTAAACCAGCGGCAGGCAGGTTGGTTAGGTAAGTAGTTGAATGAATGAATTAGGGTCCAGGGATGTGGATGCGGATACGGATGTGTGAGTGTGGGTAGGGTAGACGGATTGATGGGTCGGTGAATTGGGTAAGGTAGACGGACGGATGGATAGATAGTGGACCTAGGTAGTACTAAATTACGTAGCTCGGTACTTAATCTAATAGAGGAAGACAGAGAGAGAGAGAGAGAGAGAGAGATAGAAAAAGAAAAGAAAAAAATAAGCGTGAACAAAATTTGACTTAGATAGGTACCTAAGTAACTATTGAAGTAGCTTACATATTCAATGCACGTCATAACCTATCACCCTACCTATCACAGGTACTGCTAACTACCTAGGTGGTTATACACACTTTTCAAAGCTGATGCCAAGCCCCACATCATGCTAACAACCCCAGACGCTAGCAAGATTCCATATAACTACATACAGTAGCACGGGGAATGGGTACCCTATGTACAGCTGTATGTATGTATGCTGGATTTACTTAGATCTAACCTGCTTACAGCATACTGATCTGGGCTAATTTGCTCGATACAGCGTGTATATGGGTTATATATCATGGCCTTAGACACCTACCTACCTACATGTATCCGGTCTCCCGAATTGTGGTGCTATCGCTCTTCAATCCTTGTTGTTTTCGCTCAAGTCTAGAGCGCCACTTACTAAACTACACCAACCTCCATCCCTCCTACATACCTGCATGGTAGGTACAGCATATGTATTATCAAAAGACATTCCGGCGCTTATACGATACATACATACATACGTTGTTCGGGTCTGAAGGAACTGAGGGAATTTTACTTTGGATACCTAGGTACCTCTTAGCTGCCTCGCCAAGGTGACTTGGCATCCGACAAATACCTAGGTTAGGTAGGTACCTAGGTAGTTAGGTATTTGCACTCTATCAAGTACCCATCGCCAACCATCTCGACCAGATGGGATGATACATACATAGGTATACTGATCCTGACCCTCACTCTCACTCTCACCGACACAGCTGCGTGTCATCCACTCAGCGTTAGTGCAACCGTTCTTGCCGAAGTAGGAGAACGGGAAGCGCCTGGATCAGGAGATGGAGCTCTAACCTAGCGCATCCTCCTCATCACTCCCCCAGACCAGGCCCGTTTTCAAGCCAACGTCTTCCATCATAAGACAATGCAACTGGTACCCATTACCACTAAAAACACAATAGTATAAGTCTCGACAGTGAGCTGATGGGCATATTCATTCCCTCTTGCTCATGCGCATTACCACAGTGTTGCCAGGAACCAAGCCCATTAAAGAATGGCCGCTGGGTTAGGTTAACTACTCGAGGCTTGAGGACCACCTATGTAGGTATGTATTGGCGCGCTTATACGCAAACACCAACCCTCCTTTAGTTACTTAGGTATTAGAGTCCACAACGCAATTCATTAGGTAAGTATCTTTATCAACGTTGATATAGATACATGTCTGAATATATACCGAAGTAGGCCCCATCACATTCAGGTAGCTTTTACCTTTTACCGAGTTTCACTCTGTTCTGATGCCTACCTACCTCTTGCTATGTCCTGCCTAGGTATTCTTGTAATGTATAGTTGTTACCACCTATTCCCCCCGAATATTACGTTGCCTTGTAATATTATATAGGTACTCTTCTACATCGTTATGTCACATTACCTGCACGCCTTCCTCTCACGTCGAGACTGATTGCCGAGACTCCGAGATTCCGAACCACACTCCACTTCATCATGGCTTTCCCAGGAATATCGCCCCTCCCAGCCCCTCGAATACCTAGCTGCTCTGTGTGGTTTATAACGGCTAGGCCCTATGCTCTGTCGGTTGCACAGAACGTCATTGTCTGTATCGTAGAAGCAGTACGTACACGGTATTAAAGCTTTTGCCGCGTGGAATAAACGGTGAATGATTGGGCCATCCCAGGCTCATCAGTAGTATACGGCCGTGTTAGGGTTATGACAGATGAGCAGATGAATAATTCTACACAAAGGTTTTTGTTCACTTACGTTCATATTCATGCACAGCCTTCTCTCTACCATCTCCATGCAGGCCTTAATCAGTAGCCCAGATAGGGGTGGGTGGTTCTAATGGCATCTATCGATCTACGCAGTATCCAGTATACGGAGTCCAACAACCCCGGGGTTCGTTGGCCTCCGACTTGGAATTCCGAAAAGATAGTTTCCAGGTAGCCGCCCTCAAAGCATTGTAGATGACAGGCAATAAGCTCCATCTCATTGCTATGTAAAGGCTCAAGTTCTATGAAGTATTACTCTTATCGACGAATAACAAGTCAACCAATAGAAGACAACATCCCATGAGGATAAGACATACTATTCTAGCTTGTATTTCTACATGACCATATGGTACTATAAACGATTGTTGGCAATGGGACCTCGCGGCTTGCCGGAGCCGTCATGCCAGTTACATATCCAATGTCAGCAACCGAACCGATAAGCAGCGAATCGAGTGTATAAACAACCAAAGCTCTACACCGTAGTCTCTTATTTCCTCGCAAATGTCATATCTATCTTCTATCCCCTGCCACTAATAAGCCCTCCCCATTCCGGCGTGATCGTTCGCCAATATACAGCTACCCGCATCCGCATCCGTATCACCGTCGCCCAGACTATCTAAGTTCCACCGGCCCGGGCCCGGGTCCAGCCCCCCATCGCTCGCGTGTGACATCCTATTCGAATGCCTACAGTGATACAGCGGCAAACTATCTATTCCCGGCCCTTTACTAGCCTCCCCATCAACCACGACTCGCACCGCGATGGGAACTGTGATACGCAGCCACAAGCGAATAGTTCCGGGCCGCGATAAAATTTGGCAGGTCCATCACCCCTTCGATGACCCAATAAATCACTATGGCTTCAAGAGTCCTGGTGGCCCCACCCCGCACTTTCAGGTCAACGCGGCGCCCTTGTGACTTCACCCTTCCAGTGACCTGACCTAGCCCCGAAGACCTTACGGCTATTCCTGCCCTCCGGCTCCCTGCTGGCTGACCCTCATCTAAAGCCTCCCGAAATCCCTTGCAATTATTCTGAGGTCTGTGAGAGAGTTGAAGATCTTGTGTAGCCGGTTGAGTCCCGATCAGATCAGCTCGGACCCAGCAACAGGAGTCAGGTCCAAAGGTGTAACAGGTTGTAATACTCGAAGGGTCGACTGGTTGGTGCTATAGAACGACTATTGCAGAGCTGATAGACAAGGACTGTTCCTGTATATAGTTAGACGGCATTCAAGAAGATAGCGTAGAAGACACTCACGCAACAACAATAGCCATCACCTACCCCCTAGCATAGGATAAGAGCCCTGACTGTTGGTGTTCGACCTGTGTAGTGAAATGGCTGTAACGCTCGAGGCTGGTTGATGACTGACAGCAGTGAACTGGCTGCAATACTCAAAGAGTTGGTTGGCTCGCAGAATAGTGTTCAGCGGTTGAAGCAGTGGAATGGTTACAACTTCCCTCCTTTAACTACTAGTCTTGGCACCTACTGTTAGTGAAAAAAGTGGGTCATATATACAATTTATATGCAGTATTTTTTTGCTGCACTAATAAGCTATTAAAAAGAATTTTAACTTGAATATAATTAACAATAAGTGAATTTTTTATTTTTTAAAAATAAAATATAAAATTTAACGCTTAAATATTATTATATACTTATATATAAAAATATACCA
Source organism: Xylaria sp. Z21 (assembly GCA_037356095.1). NCBI lineage: Eukaryota > Fungi > Ascomycota > Sordariomycetes > Xylariales > Xylariaceae > Xylaria > Xylaria sp. Z21. Next base: position 13,293 of record JBAWJX010000102.1, on the reverse strand, counting down.
TGTTTATAGCACCCTTTAAGAGCTTAGCGGGAAAACGAATAGCGTCCCGCACCGGCGTTAAGGGCTTCAATCAATCAATTAATCAACCAGTGGAATGGTTATGGGGGATGGCGGTTGGCAGTGGTGTTGTTGGACCGGAGTTAGTGGGGCTGGCATTGTGCCCTCCTGCTGCAAGGTGAGCATATGAAATGGCTGTAACGCTGCCGATAGGAAGCCATCCCTAATCATCCCTCGGCATCCCCAGGGATGTACGGACAAGATACGAAGGGCTATCATCGCGACTCGTTGAGTTTCTCGAAATTCTAACATAATTGTCCCCGCAGGCGACGCCCTCTAGGAAGATCTTGTCACGGAGGGCTTACAGGGGTCATAAAAGCTATATTGTAGTAAGTTGTGGGAGACCCTCTGAGGGTCTCAACCACCTATATATAACCTAGTCTGATCACATGGGCTAACTACCGAAGATCTTCCAAATAGTTTTACCTAGCGTAATCTACTATACCGCGATACACCTTCAATTTTTGCAACAGTTTTACAAAAATCCTTTTTATGTTTATATAAAACTAAAAACTACTTTTAGTACACTTTAAATATACTTATAAACGTTTATATATACTATTTAAATTATTATTTTATATAATGTTTTAAATTTAATTAATTTAATATAATATAATTTATTTAAATAATAACTAATTTTTTAAACATTTTATAAAAAACCGCATTTTTATTATTTTAATTAATTTATTTATTTATTATAGCTTTAATATATAATATTTAAATTTAACTATTTGTTTTTTTTTTTATTTTAAAAGTTTATTGTTTAATTTTATAGCTTTTAGTTTTAAAATTTATTTTTATATAAATTTTTTTATTAGTTTTATTAATATTATTTTTAAATAATAAACTTTTAATTATTAATAAATAAGTTTTATTTTTAATATAGTTTATTAAATAATATATAATATAACTTATAATATATAATTAATAATTATAAATATTTATTAATTTTATAATAAAAATATAAATAGTTTTTTTATATATTTATAATTAATTTTTTTTTTAAAATAATATAAAACTTTAGTTTATAAAAATTTTTAATTTATTATATTAATATTATAAATTATTTATTATATTTTTTTAATATAAAAACTTATATTTTAATATTTTTGTTTAAAATTTTAAATTAAACTAGTTTATTTAATTAAATATATTTTTATTTTAATATAAATTTAGTTTATATAATTATTAAAAAGTTTTATATATTTATATAGCTTTTTATTTTAAAAATTTTAAATATATATATTTTTATATATATATTAATTTATTATTAATATTATATTTTAAATATAATTTTTTTTTAATATATTTTTATAATAGTTTTAATATATTTTATATAAATAAAACTAAATAAATTTTTAAAAATAAATATTATTTATATTTTTAAAACTTTTATAATATTATATATTAAAAATTTAAAATTAAGTTATAAAAATTATAATTTTATTAAAATAAATAAAAAAAATAAAATATTAATTATATAAATAATTTAACTTTATAATATATTATAGCTTATTAATTTATTATTTTATTTTATTATAAGCTTTAAATAATTTTTATATTTTATTTTTATTAAAAAAATAATTTTTTATTATATAGCTATTTTAAATAGTTATAATTTATTTATTTTATTTTTTAATAAATATATTTTTTAAGCTATATATTATATTTTATATTTATATAAACGTTTAATATTTTTTTAAACTTAAATTTATTTATATATAAAAGCTGCTAATAGTTTGCTATATATATAAATATTTAATAAAAACAGCTAGTTAATATTTATATAGTTTTTTAAATTTTTAAACCTAGTTATAACTTATAGTTAAATATACTAATTAATTTAAGTACTAAGGTTTAGCGTAAGCTAGGCATTTGTTGCAGCAGCTGTAATAGTTTCTACAATTTTTAATAAAAAAAACATTATATAAAAAAAAAGCTAAATAATTATATATGCTATATATACCTGTTAGCAATTAAATAAACAGTTAACTAGTAGATCGGCAGCTTTAAAGCTAGCTTAAAATGTAAACCGGGCTTATAATTATTACAGAAGGCTTATAGGGGTTATAAAAGCTATATTGTAGTAGGTTGTGGGAGACCCTCTGAGGGTTTTAACTACTTATATATAACCTAGTCTGATCACGTGGGCTAACTACCGAAGATCTTCCGAATAGCTTCACCTAGCGTGATCCACTATACCGCGACAGATCTTAGGCACGCGACGTCTGGGAAGACGTAGCATGACCAGCCTTCCATCACCAAAGTTAACCCTTCTCCCTTCGCGGTAGCGTTCTTGTAGGTATTGCCGAGCGGTTCCTTTGACAATGACTCGGTATCTCTACGCTGGCGGAACGGCTGATAGCCGAGGGTGTAGCCATATGTAGTTGTATCTAATGGCTCGGTGCCGTTGATCATCAGATCAAATACATGTGGGTCGATTTTGGTAGGGCTAGCGCCTGAGAATGATGTCGTATCGGATTCCCAAATCCCACACTTATATAGATAAGTCTTTAAGTTGCGCGGACCCCCGTGGTTGCTAGGGTAGGACTGGTAGCGTTGAGTGGAATTTTCGCTACAAGGGACCTGCGCTGGGCATACCAATGAAGGCATTGAACTAAAGCCGAAGTATGCGGCCAAGGTCCCTGCAATGATCCCGATGAAAAGCCCAAGGTTGTACGATCCGTCTTCGTCTTTCATCGTAAACGTACAGAACGGCGATTATATACGGCAAGAATCTTGCTTGTGACGTGTAAGTCACCGCTGTCTTTGGTGATTCGAAATTGCGTGTGAAAGCGATGGACAATGGACAATGGACGATAGACGTATGAAGAGTATCGAATCGGAGATCATAGGAATCTTTTAGAAAGTAAATAGAGAGATCGTGCACAGACATCGGACTCGGCGACTATCTTACATATTTAAATAGATGAGAGGTCACTTGAAGATTGCTAGGGAGGTATTACATGTGACTCTGAGCATAGTTCGCTGAGACCGGCGTGCACGACAAAGTCATAATCAAACAGGATCTGGGTCATGTTTTTCAAGAACTTGGGCAGTTTGTCTTCAGAGAATAGTCAAAGAGGGCGTAGACTAATTAGCTTTGGGTTCAGAGGGGCTTTGGGTGTTGCTCACTGAACGCTTGGCCGATTGGAGTGCACCCTCCCTCTCTCCGTCTCTATATAATATCTCCAAGTTTAGTATGCACAACGTATACGCAAAAGTTGGCAAGCTTTTCGACCCTGCTAGATGTTTAATTAGATGTTAAGAGGCGTGCGGATATACCCAACTCACGTCTCTAGGCGGAACGGTATAAAATATCAACGTAGGGCGCCATAAACTCATAGAAGCTAATAGTAAAGAAATAGTGAGAAAGAAAGAGGGGGGGACAGGTAGAAGAAGATCTCTGCTACATCTTCGCACAAGGCTTGGAATATAATACTGGACTTAGAAGACTTTGCTGCGTGAGCGCTCGGCGTGGAGGTTAAGTCTGCTAATTGTGGGAAGGCAGACTAAATCCCCAAACTACTAAGTAATTATTTGGTTATCAAGGTTGTATCCGGAAAGGGTGCTTGCAAAGTACGATTCTCCTGGGTTTCCACAGCGCATGATCTTCCCATAGGCTTGCTAAACATAGTGGCTAGTTTGAGTTATGGAGCGGCATAATCGTTTAGAGCCACGTGTGGTGACCGCTCACACCGGAGACCTGACGTAAGACGAAGATATAAATATAATGAATGACTGATGCTATTTTACACAGAAAAAACCGGTGGTTTCCTGGATTCGCCCTCGATCACCTCCCTCTAAATAGCTGTACGTCTAGGAAATCAAACTCTGCTACGCATTATGCTCGTCCTGGTTAGGAAGGAAGCTACTGATGACGAGTTATTCAATCTTGTGGGTTGTAAGTAGGCCGTGGCGGCGTGCTGTCGACGGCTTCGAGGACCCGGCGTTCAAGCGCCACCGCATCGATCCGATCTTTCCTTGTCTTCACGAGAGCGTTGACAATATCATCGATGACTTCTCCCTCCGGACTCGAAGTCGATGTTGCTGCTTGTATTAGCTGGAGCCACAGTTGCATTTGGCGCTGGGCATTTAGGTTGAAATCTGCCGCCACCCATGAGGCCGGTGGATGGATGCTTCTGAGGTCCCAGGACGGCCCACCATCGGGCAAATGGATACGGTGGACCACCCACATCATAACAACACCGAGTGCCCACATATCAGCGGGCGCACCAAGCAGGCTGGGGCTCTTGAGGAACTCTGGCGGCGTATACCAGGGTGCATGTCTCTTCTGCTCCATGTCTTCCAAACGAACACCATTGCCAAAGCCGCCCAGGAAAGCACCGCGCTGGGGGTTGTATAAGATAGTGCCCGGCCTGATATCACCGTGCGTCAGGCCTTTCGGGTGGATGAAGGACAGTGCTGCAGCCATGTCGCTTAGGATTCTCCACGCCCCGACCAAAACACTCGGGGTCAGTTATCACCATTTCGAGTAGATGCATGTGGACTTCAGAAACATTCGGACGCTCTATTGGCCCAAAAAATAGAAAGAAAAAAAAAACAATTTCTGCTTTAGAAATAGCCGAAACAAGAAGAGAAAAAAAAACAGTCCCGAAAATTTACTCACGGACATTGCCACGGAACTGAGGGTCATCCGCTGGCCCCACCACATGCTGGTCCAATGGCTGGGCATCTATGTATTCGGTATATATGCTATAGAAACGTGCGTCGGCGCCGAGATACTGTACGAGGGAGAACTGGAGAAACGAATTAGCCTCATGTTCTATCCGGAGGGGGGTTGGAGGTCCGGTGAGGGCCTACATGGTTCCCGAGAGAGGAAAGTATCCCAACTTTTCTTATCCAGTCCTCGGCAGCGTCTTGAAGGGGGACTAAGCCGCCTTTGGGCTTGAGGACCTTCACCACAACTAGTTTTCCTTGGAACCTGGAATGTTCTGCCTTCCAGATGGATGATGCTGACCCACTCACCACGGGCTCGAGGCGTTTGAGCTGATAATAGGTGCTTTCGCCGTTTTCCCGAGACCCGACGTGTATGGTCTGGCCGGAATTAAGATCCAGGAACGCATGCCCAGACGATGTCACCTCGGTAGTGCCTGTGTGATGGGCCGCCCCGTCGGCTGTAAGGTCGGCCAAAAGTCGAGTCTTCTTGGGTAGGTTCGTTGAGCATTCTGCCTGGCGTTTGGCGGGTTGGTGACTGACAGCCCATTCTGTCCGTTCAAGCACCTTGGCTTCGACCAGGCACTCGTGGCTGTTAGCTATAACCCATTCACCTGGGGCGAGCACTATGTGACCCCAGGTTCCCATGACAGTCTGCGGGACCCCCGCGTTCCCGTTACTAACGCGCGAGACGTAAATCTCCCATAACCCAAAATTGTTGAGGACGACGCTATTCCGCGCAGGATCGAAGTATATGACAAAGCCAGCTCCGTCGCGGTCAACGCGGCATCCGACGTGTTCCTCATTACACGACATAGCGAAGACCCTAGTTGGTGTGTTCCCCTCTAGGTCGTCTTTCATGTTCGCCTCCATCCAGTTGTCGGAGCCCTTGCTGTTACCGGTCGGTCTCCCGTGGGCGGATATGCTTACCCCTTCTGCCTTGGGGAGTAAGATGATGCGGAGGGGTGTGCCCTGGGCCCCCGTTGAACTTAGGTTTAGCTTACCCAAGTCCAACTCCATCTGCTGTAAGCCGGGGAGGTAGATGCCGACATCTAGGTTCTCATTTTCGATGGGAGAGTGAACGTCGGCGTAGGTGTTAGCATGTTCGCCGGGGAGATGGGCAGCAACATGGGCGTTCATATCTCCAACATCTCCAATGGGAGGATGATGGACAGCGGCCGGCATGTTAGCATTTTCGAGTTCGAATAAATACCACAAATGGGCATTCACGTTGGCATCTTCGGCGGCAGAGGTTGGCAGCGTGCTAGCGGCGGAAGACTCGTTGTCTGTCTCGGCGTCGTTGCGTTCCGACATGGTTGAGAAATTGCTGCTTTCCCTTGTTGTGTAGGCCTCGACGGGAGTTTAGCCTATGCCGGCCTTGCTCCATTCTGTCGGTGCTGTGCCTCCTTCTTATAGACGCTCATGTTCGCGTCATAACCGCCAGCATACCGGGCTCGGCCCACGTTGTGCAACCGCCTCGCCACTGACTACATGCTGGCCCAGCCCCTGTGTGTTGCGTTCTCAAACGTCGAGCGTCTTCTCTCGACCTATAATCACCTATATCGGCAATGACTAGGCATCTGCTGCCTGATCCCTTGCCTCGAACCGCCCGTAGGCCCTGGGGTCTCGCAAGGCGGCGGTGTTGTCTTACAATGGCTGCGACGCGGGTGTTAATCATTGGCGGTTAGCGTGCTAGCAGTGTAAGCCCCCAGGCTCGGGTTGGAGTAACCCCAAATCCAAGGAAAAGAGTCGTCTCGTAGAAGGGTTTCTCACTGACATAGGGGACCCAACTAGGTAGGTAGGCAACCGAGGCTGGAGGTTTGTAGAGGGGGGAAGGCCTTTCTCGTTGTTTTAAAGATGTTAAACTTGCTTGCCAGGAGCCGATGTTAGGTAATTAATAGTCGGTACTTTGGGGTGTTAGCCGGCAAGGCGAGTGAGAAAACGCACGCCCACTAGTTATAGAGAGGTATTATTATTCACCTTAGGTCCCTATCCGGCGGTTCTACTGCCTGCCCAATGTAGCCAACCAGCCACCCTATTTGCGTCCCTATCATTCTTCTACCATTCCTTCTTCCTCCTCCCCCCTCCTCTCTACTCTTCATTCGCACCTTATATGCCGCTCTCACATCGCCCACGTCCAACCGAAGCATAAACTAGACCAGCAAAGCCGACAGGATGGCCGAGGCAGATAATCCCACGCCGGAAAGCCACCGACAACTGTATCTACCTGCGACCAATTGGTCCAGCCCCCACAGCATCAGTGGATGGATATGGCCTTTCTCGAGGCTCGGTTACGCGCACCCAGAGGTCCTTTTCACGTCTCTGCATACCGAGTTTAATTGTATGCCGCTCGCCATCCAAGATCCTTACGCGTGGTATTCCGACGTCTGCGAGCTGGCCGTGGCCTCGAAAAACAAAGAAGACTTCGAAGCCGTACTCCGAGAGCGACGGGACAAGAGGTTTCGGGAGATATGCGAGACCTGGACGAGTACAATAGATGAACTCATCGCAAACCCGCGCCTGTGGGAATCTCCGCAGCTGGACCGAGCAAATCAATGGGGGAGCTTCGTTAGATTAGCACGCCATTTCTCCTACGACTGCATCTTGGCCCATTTCTCCAATTACCTGCCGGACCACCACATGCCAGCAGCACCCGCTCTAAAGACGTCCGCTCAACCAGCAGAGGGATCCCAGGAACCCGAACAAGCAGAACAGCCTCAGCAAGTGGACCAGCCCATGCCGAATTCCCCTCCTCCTCCTCCTCCCTCTCCTCTTCCGGTCCCAGCTCCGGCCCCGAATACTAGGCAAAAACGGGCTGGTCAGGCAAATAAGAGCCCTGACAAGCGTAGCCGAGTCGAGAAACCGTCTCCCAAACGACGTGCAACCCGAAGCAATGCCCAACAAGCTGTACGGAGAAGCGCTCGATTGCAACAACGAGAAAGAAGGGCGTAGGAGTAAATAAAACCACTGGAATCTGTAGGATTGATGACATGAACTCTACCGGACCAGTGCCTTCTCCTGGTGGAAATGGAGCGCCTCGGTATCCCGGCATGATACAGTCTTGCTAACAGAATTGGAGTGGCAGTGGCAGCACGCCGAATGAGTGGAATCATTTCTATACGTTAACAGTGCACCTAGAGCGTCAGGCAAGGAGACGCCGAGCAAACCTATCTACCTGAATCTACATAATGTCGCCGGAGCGTGGCGATTGACAGTGTGAGAGCATTGGCTAGCTGCTCGCGAGTTATTATCATCTCCATCGGCGTCGAGGGAGATGCACAATCTCAGCCGAACCCATCATAATGTTCTACTTGTTGTATATGGCGATATAAGATCACTGTACAATAACTGGCTGGGGGCTGAAGGCGCTGGGCGTTCATAAAACGGGGATTCCTTACACGGAACTCCCCCCTTCTTCGATTGGTAAAGCATGGCGTTAACGGATTTGTCCCGATTTCGCCACTGCATCTAGAATAGAACAGGCTTGCATGACATCCCTATCTCGCTCCCTGTCTGTCTCACGGTGCCACGCGCCCCAGAATCTAGACAATATCATGAAATTCGTCAGGCCATTTTTTATACCGGTATAACACGCCACGCGTCAATCATTGAAACAGCCATTCTCCACATAGGGAAGACAGAGACGCTATTCTGTGAGCAGCGATAGGGTGAGCCTCATGAGATTCGGCGGCTATCGCCTCCTTCGCGGCTACGACCGGGCAGCGCTGCTGGGGGGGGGGGGGGGGGGGGCCAATTGTTGGGGGGGGGGGGGGGGGGGGGGGGGGGGGGGGGGGGGGGGGGGGGGGGGGGGGGGGGGGGGGGGGGGGGGGGGGGGGGGGGGGGGGGGGGGGGGGGGCGGGGGGGGGGGGGGGGGGGGGGGGGGGGGGGGGGGGGGGGGGGGGGAGGCTAATGCTATCAATGTGGACAGTAACGCAGGAAGACGCCATCCAGATGACTGCTGTTAGTGGCTGCTATTAGGAATCGTATCACTCACGATGGGTATGTTTCAGAAATACAAGATTGGCAGCTTGTTTGATTGGTCGACACGCTATATCCTTGCGCGCGTACAGACGGGAGAGTGACTCCCGCTTGTTGGTTGTACGACCCAAGATACGGCCGTACAAGATGCAAACACTCAGTTAGCTCGTTAAAAAGTGCCTCGACAGAGCGCCCGCTCTGGAGAAGTGCTTGGTATTACAGGATGCCCCTTTATGGCCGAACCATAATTCGGCTTGTGAGGGGATGAGCGTCTTCATTAGCTCGTGGGAAATCATGAGTTCTGAGTTATAGGTAGTTAAGCATTGGTGCTCAACTCGTAAGAAGGCAAAAGTTCCCACCATGAAGTGTATAAAATTTAAATTGATCGATGGGCAATCCGGGTGTGATCGTCGTCGGCAATATATGATAATCTCACCAGTGTCAACGCACTGCACTGCGGCCAAGCCATAAGCGGCGAAGAATGGAAAGATAAAGTGGCCAGTGGCTCACATATAGTAACACTACAAACCCGAAACCAGGGCCACAATAGGCCACAGCAAGCTTCTACTTTTGCAATAGTGCTCCTAGTTGTGTGTGTACGGAAGCTTTTGACAGCGCTTCGCCTCAACAGCGCTTCGCCTCAACAGCGCTTCGCCTCAACAGCGCTTCGCCTCAACAGCGCTTCGCCTCAACAGCGCTTCGCCTCAATCAAGTGATTTTTGTTCGAAAAATATTATTAAGCTATAGGCCATGGATTTCCTGCTGGATATTGCGCTGTGTCAGAAATAAGCGATCCAGTAGAATATTTAGTAGGTTAATTGAGTGGTGGACGTAAGTTATTATATTATATTAGATAAAGATATAAGTATTATAAAATTTATAATATTTATGTTTTATTAATATATACTAGTTTAATTTAAATATTTAATTTTAATAAATATAAAATATAAATTTTTTATATTTAATATATTTTTTTAAAAAAGCTTATATTATAAATAAAACTTTTTAAACTAAAAATAAAACTATTTATATAAACTAAAAATTTTAAAAATAACGTTTTAATATAAAATTAAATTATAAGCCACCTAGCCAAGTGGTTAAACTGACCACCTGGTTTCCTAGGGTTTGTGACGGCTCCTGGCCCTGGGTCCTGGTTCCTATGGTGGTTGTGGCTAGTAGAGTGGCTTGAATGCCAGGGGTTATAGCTAAGCTACAGTAAATAAGATAGATTAAATAAAAGGACACACAAAAGGCTTGTTGTACAGTGTTACCGCCTACGTACTTACCTTTCTTCCTTACTTTATAATTTTAATATGTTTTAATAATATATTAACGTTGCCGCCTAAATATACTAAACATAACAATTATAAAGTCTTTTAAATAGTTGCCAGTTTTTCTACCTACTATATAAAACTTTTATTAAATCAAAAAAGCCTGCGTTATACTTCGCACTACTTAAATCTAGTAGTAGTTATTATTTTTTATGCTTTTGCCAGCCTTGTTATGTTTAAGCTACTATTTTAATAAACATTTTGATTTTAAAGCTTTTACCTCCTATTTTTTTTTTTAACCGTACTTTTAGTAATATATAATATCTAAAGCTATATTTTAGTACTTCTACTACCTATTTTTTATATTAAATATTTTTAAAGCCTACTAAAACCATTAGTTTAAAACCTTTATATCATTAATTTTACAAAAGCCCCTATTTTTTATTTATTTAAAACTACTGTTTTAAACCTTTGGAACTACTGTTTTTATTTTTTTTAATTTTATAAAATATTTTTATTAACAAACGTTATTACTGTTTGCTTTTATTAATTATTTATTTCGGTATAAATATTTAAAACTATTATTTTTATTTACTAAAACCTAAAGCTATTAATTTTAATTTAACTATTATAAAACCACTGCTTTTAAAAATATTAATTTTATAAACTATTGTTTTATTATACTGTTTAATTTTTTTATACTTAAATTTTTATATTTTTATACTATTTAATATATTTTACTATAATAAAAAACTATATAACTATTTAACAAATTTAAACCTTAGTTTATAAAGCTATATAAAACTCAACTAATAACCTTACTACCAACTTTATTGCCAAATTAAACTAAATTTGTAATATTTATATAGCAAAAATTAAAAAGCTTAAAACCATTTATTTTACTGCTATTATTACTGCTTAAGCTTGCAAACTTTGGCCTTTTTTACTAAACTTTTTTTTTTTTATAAGTCCAGCTAAATTTAATATATAACTACTGTTTTTATTAAGCAAATTATATATAAATAGCGAAACAATAAGCTTTATAAAAGCATAGTTTATTTATATATATAGCAAACTTAACTAAAAAGTATAGCAAATTGTACGCTTATAGCTTTTTGTAGTAAAACCTAATATATAAAATTTTTACTTTATTATTAATACATTTAGTTGTATATATAATAACCTAAATAAAATTATATATATATTATAAAAACTTTAAATACTTTAAATAAAAAATAATAATTTAATACGTTTGTTTTTAATAAATTAAAAAAAAAATAGCTAAAATATAAATATTATAGTATAGCTTAACTTTTTATAAATTTAAAATTTATATGCTGCTATAAACCTTAAGCTTTAAACTAAAATTAATAACTATAAAATTATTTTTAATAAATATAACAACTTTATATAACTACTGTTTTATTTTAATAAAAATTATAAACAATTATATAAATTTACATACTTAAATTTTTTTATACTAGTAAATATTATTTTTATAAATTTTAGCACTATTGAGCTTAACTTTATTAAAACTATTTAACTTAATTTAAAAACTAAAATTATATTTATTTAAACATTTAATAATAAAGTTACTATATAAACTATACTTAAAAAACAACAAAAATATTACAACTATTATAAGTACTTTTATTATAAAACCCCTAGCTACTATGTATATAATTGCCCGCTTTTACTAATATATAAATATGTTAGTTTCCATAAAAATAAAAAAAATAAAGACTAAACATAAGCTACTAATATAAATTCTTATTCCTACCTAATTTTATATAAAAACAAAAATTTAAAGGGGTTATAATAGCTTTTAGCCTTAGGTCCTGGTTTTTATAGTAATTATAACTAATAAAATGGCTTAAATACTAAGGGTTATAGCTAAACTACAGTAAATAAAATAGATTAAATAAAAGGACATACAAAAGGCTTGTTGTACGGTATTACCGCCTACGTACTTACCTTTCTTCCTCACTTTATAATTTTAGTGTGTTCTAGTAATATACTGACGTTGCCGCCCAAGTGCACCAGACGTAACAGGGTTGCAGTGTATATGGGGCACTATTCTAAGGGGCTAAGTCCTAGGGGTTCAATTTCCCTTTAGGTCGTTTTTCGACTTTTGGTGGCGCCACTTATGGCGCCCCAGTGTGGCCTAGCTGCCACCAAGTGGCACGCTAACCTACACCTATAACGGCCACCTGCTTTACACATAACCGCTATAAACAGTATTACTAGGGCTATATAGCTACAACTGCTAACAAACGGCACCTTATAAGCATAATAACATATAATTAAACTGTAAACACTAGTTTAATCTAATAAAATTTTTTAAAAAAAGGGGGCATTAACCTTTAAAATTCTAGCGCAGTAACCTAGCAGTATGTGTTATCTAGCATATACTACAAACGTTAGTAATACTTTTTGCGAAAGTTTTTAACTACAGCTAAAAGCAAGGGCTATAAATATATGCTAGCTAGTTATAAAACTAATAGGTTTTTATTTTATAAGGGGTTTTTTATTAAAATAGCTTATACTAAGTCTAGGCTTTTTATAAGCGCTATATATTATAGGGATAATAGTTGAAATAAAGTAAAATATAGCAATATAACAAAAAAAAAAAAAAAAAAAAAAAAAAAAAATTAAATTAAAAAAATAAAAAAAAAAATTAAATTATAAAAATAAGCCACCTGGTCAAGTGGTTAAACTGTCCACCTGGTTTTTCTAGGGTTGCAGTGCATGTGGGGCACTACTTTAAGGGGCTAGGTCTAAGGGGTTCAATTCCCCCTTAGGTCGTTTTTCGACTTTTGGTGGCGCCACTTGTAGCAATACTTGTAGCACCCTAGTGCGGCCTAGCTGCTACTAAGTGGTACGCTAACCCACACCTATGGCGGTCACCTGACTGCCATAAACAGTATTACCAAGGCCACGTAGCCACAACTGCCAATAAACGGCACCTTATAAGCATAGTAGCATATAACTAAACTATAAACATTAGTTTAGCCTAATAAAATTTTTTAAAAAGGGGGGGAGCGTTAACCTTTAAAATTTTAACGTAATAGTTTAATAGTTTATATACTATTTAGTATATAATTATAAACGTTAATAGCACCCTTTATAGTTATATAAAGCTATAGCTTAACATAATAATTATAAGTATTAATTAACTAGTTATAAAATTAACAAGTTTTTATTTTATAAAAAGTTTTTTATTAAAATAGCTTATATTAAGTTTTAAATTTTTTATAAATGCTATATATTATAGGAATAGTAGCTAAAAATAAAATAAAATATAATAGTA
>JBAWJX010000101.1:0-92331 GCA_037356095.1 Xylaria sp. Z21 | reverse complement strand
TTTCTTCCCTTTTTAGTAACTTGAGAGCTCCCGAAACGTGCCGGGAGTATGTTTCGGGAGCATGTTTCAAGAGTACCAAAATTCCCTAAAAGAGTAATTGCTAACTCCAGTGGTTATAGTGGTTCGCTCAACGAACGGGAAGTGAGTTTTGCTAATAGGTACCTTGACTAAAACTTGCCATTTTGACAATAGCTTCACATGCGACTTAGCTCCCTACTCTATCGTGTCCACGCCCGACCATGATCTCCACCGTCGCCGACGAAATGCCTTGAACTCATTCTTCTCTGTAGCAAGCATACGTCGACTGGAACCTATTATGAAGAGGTATATGGCGGAGATGATATTAAGAATGGAGCAAGCTAGCCAGACTGGTCAGATCGTGGAAATGCACCTCCTGTTCAAAGCATGTGCCAGCGATGTAATTACCGAATATGCGTTCGGAGAAAGCATTGGATTCATGTACACTCCAGATATTGGGAAGACCTTTTTCGAGTCTACAGATGTCTTCTTCTTTCTCACCCATATCTTCGGACTTATACCCTGGCTAGTTCACTATGTTCAGAATGCGCCTAGTTGGCTTATCAAAGCAGCTGCACCACATCTCGGCGAGCTTCGCGACAGGCAAGATGTGAGCCCGTGGACATCACATATAACGGGACGCAACACCATATGCTAACCAATTCTCACTCTTCTAGTGGTGGATTGCGAAGGTTCGGGAAATTAGAAAATCACCGAACCCAGACCGGGTGAAGAGTACGATATTTGAGGGGATTCTTAATAGCGCGCTCCCGCCGGAAGAAAAATCAGACCAACGGTTAGCAAGCGAAGCACAGCTGGTAGTATTTGCTGGCGAGGGGACAACTGGTACGTGCCATTCAAGTCTTATGGGTTTGGTATTCAAGCCAGCTCACGTTCTAACAGTCTTCTTTACTAGCGCATACACTCAAATGCTGCCTCTACCATCTACTTGCCAATAAGGGTGAGGTTAGAAAACTGAAGGCCGAACTTGCCGCTGCAGTTCCCGATCCTACCAATATCCAACTCTCGCAGATCGACAGTCTCCCTTACCTCAATGCAGTTATCCAAGAAGCTGTCCGCCTACATCCAGGCGTCATGGCTCGGCAGGTCCGCATCTCGCCTGTGATCCCGATTGTCTACAGTGATAAGGCAAAAGGCAAAAGCTATGTCATACCTCCCAATACAGTCACTAGCATGTCACCCCTAGATATACATTTGCACCCCGACGCATTCGGATCCGATGCATATGATTACCGCCCACAGCGATGGATAGACAACCCTAAGCTAGCGCGATACTTCATAGGATTTGCCCGAGGAGCACGGAGTTGCGTTGGGTGAGTTGCATCAGGTCCTGCTTAATTCTCTTAGCCATCTGCGCTCTTGCTAATGTTCTACAGCATGACCCTAGCCCGACGGGAAATGGCAATAATCTTGGCTACTATCTTCCTTAAATGGGATGTGTATGACGGAACACTAGATCAGGGCCCAACACTTGAACTCTACGAAACAGAAAGAGCTAGAGACATCGACGCCAATGCCGACTACATTATTCCTGCACCTGCTGCAGGAAGCAAAGGTCTGCGCGTGAAAATTCGAAGTTAGTACCTGACGCAGAATGGCCACGGGATCTGCATGGGTAGTGTTGGCGCAGCGAGAGAGGGTATTTCTAAGATCCTGTGATATAGACGGTGTACTCAAAACCCAAAGAGATAATTACCCCTGGCTAGCCCCTATCATATAGTAGCGTATCTGGCCCTATGAGAATCCAAACTAGCATAGTGAAAATGTAATGTGCTTGATGATGTAGCTCCCCAGGCAGTTGTATATAAACTTGAAAGGCTTACTCGACAGACGTAGCACGTTACCCCGAAATTTCGGTAAAAGTATATATTTTTCTGCGTGCGCCTTACCTTCACAGGGAATCATTTATAAAATCGACCGATATTAGAGGCAGACATACAGAAGCTAGGCATTGTAGAACCGACAGTTGCAGATCTTCGAACTAGATAACTATCTACTCTAAGTGATATCATGTACTTCGCAGTCCTTTACATCAGCCAATTTGAACCCCCCCGGGCATAGGTTCTGGAAAACCCCATCTGGGTCATATTTAGCTGCGACTTCCTTCATTTTCTTAACACTGTCTGCGCCGTAGCTTTGCAAAACCTTTTGGCTCCTATCTGCATAATTCATATAAATCCAAGGCAATATTCCGTGTTCAAACGTGGAGGCAAAGGCTGTCAGCTGGTCGGCCCATTCCTTGGTTTTTGAACGCGCGAAGGCCTCCTGTTCACGAGTCGAAACCATAACAACGAGAACGACTAGAAGGCCGTCAACAGGTTGATTTTCGATGCCAAGTATATTGCCTCCTGTGTTAGCGGAGTGCCGACTGAATCGCTGCTTCAGGGGCTGCAATAAGAGCTGTGTATAAAAGTTGCCGTCGGGAATGAAGGCTTCAAGGCCCTTTACAAGCTCTTCATGAAGTTTTGATGCTTTGGTAATGATTTGAGTATCATTATTTACTGAGATGGTATAGAATGTGTTACTTCAATCCAAACACTCTCGTAAGCATTAATGTGTAGATTCCTCAAGCAATGGGAAGCACTTACTAAAACCCAGACGGTGCGATGTCATATTCTGAAACCACAGCTGCCACGGTCGTCAACTTGGTAGTGTCCTTGAACGGCGTCAAGCTTAGGAACTTGCTGTACGCCGGAGCTCTTTCAATACCAGCGACTTGCACATAAGCTGTCACAATGGCAATATTTCTGAGTTCAGGCTATCATTTCTCGTTGGCACACCGCGACATACCGATTGATGGAATGAGTTGTTTTCAAGAGGACCAACTTACTGCGTACGAAGTAGCTGTTAGCCTTCTAAACGGTATGAACGATCGAGACAGGAATACCTATATAGGTGAAGAAGAAGAGCAGGTGACTGTCCCCGTCGTTGCAGCTTTTTGTAAAGTCGACAAGCGCTGCGATCGCATCTGGGGTAGTTTGCTCGGTAAAGAAATTCAAGCCTCCCCAAACATTCTGACACTTAAAGGCATTCATCCTAATATTAGTCACTATCCCAAAGTTGTTAGAACCTCCCTTAAGGACTTTGTATAAGTCCCCCATATCGTGAGCTGTGGCTGTGACGATGCTCCCATCGGCTAAAACAACCTCGAATGCCACTACATCATCACACGCGAATCCCCTCTTCGCCATGAAGAAACTGTAGCCGCCACCTAAGATGAGGCCTCCAACTCCAACCGTTCCGTCTCGACCGCCTGATACAACTCTGCCGTGCTTCGCCAATGCGTTGTATACATCCGACCACAGTCCCCCAGGACCGAGGTCCACAGTCTCTGTCTCGGGATCGAACCTGACCCATGTTAGTCGGCTCAGGTCGATTGTCACGCCGCCTTCGATATTGTTCACACCGGCAAGCGGAGCGTGCCCGCCGCTTCGAATTGCAAATGCCTGGTTTGACTCCGCCAGGGCTTTAATCACAATTGACACCTGTGCAGCGGACGTAGGACGCACAATCAGAGCTGGCGTAAGTTCTCTAGCTATGTTACACCAGTAGCTATTCTGGCATGCTGCATAGTCTTCCTCGTCAGGGCGAAGGACTTGAAGGCCTTGCTTTGCAAGAGATTCTGCGATATGTTCCTGACATTGGGCCCTCATCTCCGACTTCGAGGTTAACGTGTTTGCTGCATCACGGAAAGTGCCCCGATGCTTTCCTGCCGTGCTATCTCCCGACAGCATCGTTAATACGCAAAGGTAAACAAGGTGTGCTGCGCCTGCTGACAAGAAGATGAATATGAAGCGTTTCGATTATTGAAAAAGTCCGTGTTTTTCCTCGGCGTTAAGGGAACACTCCCAATGCACTAAAGCTGCAGGATCCAGTGAGCGTGTGAAAATGCGATGCAGATGGGAGCTCCTCTTGATTTGCGCTTACTTATTGACATAAGCATGCTTACGACGTAAGCTCACATTTAGTTTCGTCATATCTAAGGGTCACAGTACCCTGGATATTCAATGATATTGTTTTCATAAGAGCTGTCAGTGTCCCTACGGTCAAGCCTCGGGGCGGCAAATCTGAACTCGCGATCTACCATCCAGTTCAGTTGTGAGATCATTGGAAGAAGTCAAGGCTTACACAACTACGGCCCCATGTGCTTTGGCTTAGAGTTCATTTCTATATTATGACGCGTTGCCGTTAGTGCGCAATCTGCCATCAATATCATGTTTTATCTCCATGTTTTAATACCAAAACGCCAGAGTGACTGATTGATGAGCCTCCATTCAATGCTAACACTGTAGCTCTATCACTACCACGCCATTTCTTTGCCGTCATAGTTCCAGAATCTACCACCGTGTGACTCCTTCGTCGCTGCATCGACGAGCTTGACAATCTGGGGACACGCTTCTGACACAGGTAGAAAAGCTTTCTCTAGTCCTGCAAGATTCGCCGCCATATTCCCTAAATCGGTCTGGCAAAAGCCGGGATTGACCACGAATGCATTCAGTTTGTCCTCCTCGGCATTTATTTTTCTAGTCAGCCAGTGGACTGCGACCTTGCTAGGCGAATATGCGGAATTCGGGAAAGGGGTCAAGTTTCTAAGAGGTATTATGATTAATGCTCGTACCGTTATTGGAGCTGGGATTGGGAAAGGGGAGAGAGAGCTGCGTTGAGAATCATGTGGTACTATGAGCGAGATGCTAATGCTGTATGAGGGGATGTATTCAGGTACTACGGAAGCTTACTATAGTAAACTAATTAGCTAGACAAGCAAATGTATTTTGGACAGACTAAGGAAGCTTTCAATGTATAAGAAGATATGCCAAGGGTGAGCAACGAACCTGGATACACCCTGCGTCTGAGCCGATGGTAACCCAGGCCGGGGACTTAGACTTGTAAAGCAATGGGAGAGTTGCTTGGAACAACCAGATGGTTCCCAACACGTTGGGTGTGAAGTGGGCGATAAAGTCCGCCGTTTTGAGCTCCGAGACCTTAGGGTACTTGTTTGCGATGCCGGCATTTGCAATCACGAGGTCAAGACGATCGATTGCATCTTCTCCAGCTGTCAGCTTCGCGACGGCCCCGGCGGCGTCTGTCTCGACCAGGGCATCGACTTTGACGACGACAAGGCGGCTCCCCTGACCCACAGGCAAGCTGTGAAGTGAGCTAGATGAAGCGTTCGTGGGGTCACGATTGGCAGCGATGACAGTGTGGTTCGGCTTCGCTAAATAGGTTTCCAGAAGGCCGCGGCCTATGCCGCGATTCGCGCCACTGATTAAGACGACTTTCTCGGCCATTGGCGGGTCGGTTACAGATGCACGATCGTTAATTTAGTTGGGCGTGTGGTGAAAAGCAGATTGATGGAGATCTGGATACGTGCTCGTTTCTGCCTTTACGGATTATCCTTAGAAACAGACGCGGGAGAGTGAAAAGCGAGAGGTAGCAAGCATCAAGGTCCTGTCCCTTTGAATGCCGTTCAGGGCAAGAGGCCAATAGAATCAATGGATTTCAGATACTTCGCTATCCCCCTAGTGATAATGCGTTTAAATGATGTACCGGTAACTGATCAACACAAGGGGGATGTGGAACTAACCGGGGCTTGAAGAAAGTCACGGTGCCGAAGTCAGCCCCCAACGGCCCCCGAAATGAGAGACTCTCTTAAGGTGGTATCACGCGCAACGAGTCCCGCCCAACCGTAATCATGCATTGATTTTCATAAGCAAAGACATGCTGCCAGAGGGCCTCTGTGAAGATTGCCGGGGCTCTGTCAATCGATGGGCAGGGTGTATTGAAACCCCACCAAAAATCATGAAGACGGATGAGCGCAATGCTTGAGTATGGTAGCTTCTACTGATTCCACAAGTGCCTACAAAGTAGGTAGGTCAGGATTCAACTGGGGCTGTACTGCTGAATTGACCCTCCTCCAATAGATGCCTGCGACTAGGTAGTGCAAAAGAGTGACACGCACAGTTCTCAATGTACCTATCTAGATGGCCAACTACGAATTATAAGTCCATGTTCCAACAGGTAGATGATGTGATAGCTGTGACTGGCGGCCATGGTAGGGTCATTGAGCCTACGTTGCAGCGCAAAGCCTGCCGTCGTCCTGTAGAGCCCAGATTTCATCGCTACCAACAGCGGCACTCGCCCATAGCACACCCTTGGGATCGTACTTGTGTTTTATCCCTAGCAGTTTCTGATAAACCTCTGGGTTGTAGTAGTCCTCTTTCCAATGCGGATTATTATACGTGGCTTCGCTCATGTACGTCCCGCCACCTGGGGTGAGTGCCCTTAATTGATCTTGGTACCCATTCATCTGAGCTAAGTCGTCTCGAGCGACTGTCCAAGGTGCATCTATGGCCATCTCGATAAGAATGTTGATGCTGAAGAGAGCTTCGCGCCAAGCAGGATTGACCGGATTCGACCCGGGAGTCGCACCCGTGTTCAGATACGTGAAGTTCCCGCCGATCATGCCGACACCCGCTGTCGTGTTCGTGACGATGCGACGAAGTGTGGCGAGGAGGTCCGCGCGATGATCACGCACCAAAGCCCGCGGGATGAGCCGGCCGCCATTGGTATTATGAGTGTCATATCCAAAGTTCGTAAAATGCTCGAAGTGGTCCCGCCAGGTTGGATTGACGGCTGTTTCGTTCACAGTAAATTCAACAGGGAGGTCTTTGATTTCTTCAAAAAAGGGGGCAAGAGCGGCTGACATATCCTCGGCTGTTGCATCGGGCCAGGACGCATAGTTCAAAATAAACATCTGCTCGTTGAAAGCAGAGTTGACTGACAAACCGGGAAGGAGATCGAGAATGAGGAGGTGCTTTAGCCAAATGTCCAATGCTTTCCAGAAGGCATCATTGTCTGTGTTGAGCATCACCCACTGCGCACCGGCCACAGGGCCATCAGGGTGAGCCTTGAGAGTCACAGTCAAAGCCACGGCAAAATTGCCAGGGCCTCCTCCGCTGAGAGCCCAGAACAAATCCTCATTTTGCGTCGGCGTCGCTACGAGATGCTGCCCGTCTACGGTGACGACCTCGAACTCGAGAACGTTATCTGCGCCTAAGCCGTACTTGGAACCAAGAGGCCCATGGCCACCACCTTGAAGCCAACCTCCCGCGACACCAACCGTGGGGCAGAAGCCACCGACCACGCGCAAACCCTTTTTCTGAGCTGCCTCGGACACTTCAAAGCTCTGAATGCCAGCACCCATGCGGACCGCGGGGCCTGTGTAATGAGGACTAGTATAGTTGTAAAACTCGATTGTGTCAAGGTAGTGTGTCCAGAGCTCCAGAGCTCCCCGGCCCGTGGATCGGCCTAGAAAGTCGTGGCCTGTGTTTTTGATCGTGAGCCGAAGGTTATGGTCGCGTGCAAAATTGATACCCGCGACCACATCAGAGGCGCCTGATACGTTGACGGCGTAGGGTGCGATGTTGCCCAGAGTGCATGTGTAGCCATCATCCGCGAGGAATGGATTGCAGCTGTCGTTAGCAAAGTACGCCGACACGATACTTGCGGAGTCATCAATGCTGCATCTGTGTCAGTCGATATCCAACAAAACTGATCCGAGCCTGAATGGCTGCTTCACGCACCGAGGCTGTATGTCATTATATTGCGTTTGGACTAGTTCACATGCACTCGCATCAAAATTAGGCTCGAAGCAGACCTGGGCAAGAGGAATGGTCTCGATTAGTCGACCGCCGATCGAAGAATTTAGCAAATTCCAATCATTCGCCAAAGGCCAACCGGCATCTCCGGGAACGAAGCGGCATGGTGCCGTCATTTCTGCTGCCATGATGTTGGGGAGATTAGACAATGGATATGGAACGGCGTCCATCGAGTATAGGCTCTCGGAACCCATCGTCAGGAAACGGAGACTGGCGCGGCTTTAAGTGCGTCTTTCGCTTCGAACAACCCTGGACTTCGTTGTCGGACTACCCATATTTTCAGCGCCGGCGTTCTGGGATGGTCCAGCTGACCTTGGGCATAGATGCTCAGTAGGATTCAAGCTGTGGTTCAAATACAAATACAAAAAACGATGTTTGCATAATGGGCTGGCCAAGCGCCTCCAATCACCAGACAGTGGCTGCAGAACGCCTTTGCGGGCTCAGGTTTTCGGGCTCTCCATGCACCATTACAGAGGGGTAATCATACTTAATCATGGCCCCTAGTTCACATCCCTGCCATCCACGCAGTGGTGAACTAGAGCACGCAGTCCTCGCAACCGACAGTCTCGACAGTATTAATTATAGAAAGTTTCTCCTGGTTAGTCATCAAGCCACATCATCATCTGCGTTGAATGTTGTCAGGTGGCTGCAATCAGCTCATGCTAGCTTTAAACCGCTAGTCCGAGAGTTTCTAATTCCCTCCTGCTCAAGTTCCATCGCAACCATCTACATTAAAATACCGTTCTACGCGAGGCCTTATAGAGCTAGCCGTGGATGAAGTTAACCTCCAAGATGAGAGAATACAGCGCAGGCACAAACGCAGAACGTAGAGCTACGAAGTAAGTGTGTTTTATTAGAGAGGTCAAGTGAAGCTGATGGCTTTGCTTTTCTCAACTTCTACCGAGTACTTCAAGCACCTACTCATCAGCAGCCTGAGACTCCCTGAAGGTACGCGAGCTAAAAGAATGAGCAAGATCTTAGATACACCATACCCCTGGTTCAGCCACCCCGGCCAATATAATCTCTACCCCAGTCCGACTGCCTATTTCTGACCATCTGGGACTTTCCAAGTCTTTAAAGAGGCGTTTGCTCCAAACGTGAGCAACAACTCCACCCCCGCATCGAAGCCCGAGTGGACCGCCGTATGAAGCGGTGTTCTCATATCCCTGTCGTACACGTTGATCGAGCTATGTATTTCCGGCTTATGGTGGTTGAGGAGAGCTCGTAGGAGGGATTCCCGTCGGTAGAGAGCCGCCCAGTGGAGCGTCGAGCGGCGCCGGTTGTCCAGGATACTGATACGGGCCCCGTTAGACAGCAGCGATAGCGCAATATCTTCGTGGTCTTCAATGACAGCATGCATCAAGGGCGTCATTCCATCACTATCGCGCTCATCACAGTTTGGATTATGCTGCAAAAGTACACGGACGATAGCACCGTGGCCTTTTTGCGCAGCTATATGGAGCGGACCAAGCCACCCACGGAGTTTCTGTCCCGGCTTGTGTGAGGTATCCTCGGTGACAGTAGAGGGATTCTCCACGTCAACTGGGGCACTCATATCTACGATTTCTTTCCCGGGTGATTGGCTTTCTGTAATTTCTAAACTGCTGTTATCTAGCACGCCGGCCTCGTCAAATACCAGGTCGTCGACGAAGATGTGATCTTCATCTACTACCTGATCGACCAGGGTATCAGAAGAGCTTGCGGATTGTAGCAGGGCCGACCACTGCATGGATTGTGAGAGCGGAATGATGTCATCCGAGGGCAGCGACGACGATACTGTGGGAAATGGTATATCTCCAGAGTGTGTCGTTTCGGGTCGGTCGCTGTAGGTTTCGAGTATCTCACTTTGTTTATGTCCATGCCTCCCTAAAATCACGAAGCCGGTTACTTGCTGAGTCGCGAACACATAAGAAGCGTGCTGTAACCCGTGCACCAGTGGGCAATGCCAAGGGAAAGGAAGGGCATTACTCACGACGGAACCTCCGTTGCGCCAGACGATTTTGTATACGACGGCGCTCGAGTATGTCTTCTCTTGTACTGTCCGTTGCCATCACTACGATGAGCTAAGTCTTTCTCATGGTGTCAAGAGAGAAGACATCTCTCGTATGGGCGAGCAAAGAGAACAATAAGTACCGTGCAGATGCTACATCTTAGTTGAAGAAAAGGCGTGCACTGTCGAATCGAATGGCTTTCTAAAATACGTAGCGTTGGATGCGACGTCGGGCCACCCCCGCCCGCAAGCCAAGTCATCCTGTTCACAGAATGAGACGGAAGGTATGGGTATAAACAATGAAATCGATCACACTCGCTGCGCCCTCAATCTTCAACACAGTCAAACCTCAGAGGTATCATCATGTCGAAGGATCCCATGGTAGCAATAGACTTTATGCAGGACCACCCAACAACGGCCCCAATGCCTGCAATCTGTACAAGTTGCAGAGTCGAGCAACATGATGGTAGTTGCTGACAACTCCATAAGTCCGTACACTTTACTGTATGCGTATCAATTGCAACCTGAATAGCTACTGCAAGAAAAGAAAGCTAGTCCCCTGCAGACTTCAGCTCCTTCAGAGACTTACTACTACAGGAAGCACTGCGTCGAGGGCATACAATACATGACAGGGAGAAGGAATGTTGAACCCGAAGGATTCACACTTATTACTTGGCACATGTGATATAAGTTGTGTTATATGGCAAAGACTTGTAGCCACACCCAACGGCGTTTGAAAGCACCCTCCTTACTGCCTACCTAGATACCTACTTCTGCACCGCATCTTCCGACGAATAATAACCAGTCGGGCTGGTTCTTAGTCCGTTTCTGTTTTTTTCACTGCAATGAAATAGGGGTAGGAGATATGGAGTGCGGCTACCCTTGTTTCATACGGGCTCGCCTCAGTCCCAGATCCTTGGTCAATTATCAGATCACTGTTCAAAGTATCATTACTTCAACCTAGCATTAAACTCGCGATGCTCATATTACAGCTCTGGGCGTGACGAATCTCTTTACTAATACTTCACTATTTCATGCTGAGAATGATATAGCGCAGAAAGGTAAAGGTAACCTTGCTTGCAATATAGCCGAATGATACAGAATCTTCTGTCAGATGTTCTGATTCTATTGTGTTGTTGGTTATTTCATTTGCATACGGTCCGACGTAGTGTTGTGGCAAAGCAATGCTTACAACTACTGGGATTGGTTAATGATCTACATGCTGTCAACTCTCATAAGACTTTTCATTTTTTGCTATGATACCTACTCAATGTATATCTATGTTCTCCAAAATGCAACCCACACCGTTTACGCCGTCTGCCATCTGCCATTTGCCATTCAAACCACTCGCATCTGTTGAGTCATGAACCCTCCTTCCGACCCCGTACTATAATGCAGTTAAGGAGTTAGGTGTTGTAATTAGCAGTGTATCATTCCTAGGGCCTCCACATCGCAAAAATAGCCCAGGGTGCCAAAGCTGTAACCGTAGAATCCATCTGCTACTGAAAGCGTTACTTCTCAATCGTAAGGAGTAGGTAACAATGGCGAACGGCTCGTGGCGTTGAGGCCACCGGCGTATCATATCCTTTCAGATCCTCAGATCAGTCTTTGCCGAGACTACTTCGTCTTTCTCAGAGCTAACAAGTCTAGACATCCCGGGGTGGATAGGCTACTGTATTTTTCGATATATTATACTCCTCTTCTGCCGGCCTCGCCGCAGATCTTGGGATAACGAGAGAGATCTCCTCATCAACACACGATCATGGCGCCTTATACTGAATCTACTCTACCGCCAGAGATCATTGCGGGCTTACCGCCGAATCTCCAGGCCCAAGTTCCACACTACGATGAGACTATGCAGCCTAATATCTACGCCGCTTGTATCATCTCGATAGTGGCTGCTTACATCGCTGTCGGTCTTCGTCTATGGGGGAGAAGGCTTAGGTCCCAAAGCTTATGGTGGGACGATTACCTATGTCTCGTAGCTCTTGTACGATTACACTTCTTTCTCTTTCGTCTATCTTATACCCTTTACGATTAATCTAATTATTCAAACAAACAAAAAATCTCACGAAAAGACTAACATCTTCAGTTCCTGGTCTCCGTCTTTACCGCCATCGCTTTATACGTCACTGTGCTTGGCCTTGGTCGCTGGACTATCAAAGTCGCAGTTGAACATCCGGAAAACCTCTTACCCTTTGCGAAAGCCACCATATCAGGCTCAGTCATCTATAGTCCCGCGCTTTTAGCGAGCAAACTATCCCTTCTATTTCTATTCTATCGACTATTTCCTAGCAAACGGTACAAATGGACTCTTATCGTCGTGGGCATCTTCGTCATTTCGTATTCAATCGTGGCCTTGCTGGTGAACCTCCTTCATTGCATGCCGATTGAACGTAATTGGGATCCTAATATCGATGGATATTGCTTTGACTTAGGTGTCGAGCCGGTGCTCCTAGCCGTATTCAACGTCCTAACCGACTTTGTGATTTTTATACTGCCGCTGCCTTACATTTGGCGTCTCAACACCAGCTTCCGCGCTAAGTTACAGCTCTCGAGTATTTTGGCACTAGGATCCTTCGTTATTGTCGTCGCCATCATCCGCTCAGTTCAAGTTTCCGGTCTTGGCTATACGGACGGGTTCTGGGACAACGGCCCTGACGTTCTATGGTCCGATGTCGAGGTTTGCATGGCCGTCGTGGCCGCATGTTTACCCGTTCTACGGCCCGTCTTCAACAAATTGGTCTATGGTGATCAAAACGCGCCCGTGAAGGAAGCTGAGTTCAGTCGGAATGTCGTTACAATCGGTGGAAGCGAGATTCCTATGAATAAACTCAGGTCGAAGACGCAAGCCGGGGAGACTAACGCCAGCAAATCTACAACCAATACCACCAAAACTACACCAAGCGAGCTAGGTGGCGAGGCTGGAATTAGTACAGTAGGGCTCATTGACAGACAAGACATAGCCAGCACGAAATCGATGATCTAAAGCGAAGATTGAGAGACAGCTCACTGTCATAACGAAGCTGGAGTTGCTTATAATGACGCACTGGGTCGCTTAGGATAGTGTTCAAGTTTCGGGAATCAATGTTACCATCTATACAAACCCAAAAGTAATTTAAATTAGTACGGTTATTCACCCTTCGGTCTTCAATGCCTTATCAATTGCCATAATTAAATCAAGGGATCGCGTTCCCCAACGTGTACCCATGCTTTCGAACATGCACACCGAGATGACAACGTATGCCTAGAAGGTGAACAATATACGCCTCAAGATTGCGTCAAGTACTTGATTAAACCATTATAAAATAGAGATATACTACAATTAAACACGTATGCAGAAACTCAATATTATGTCTAGCTGCAGGAATCCGGTCGCCAATGGGGCAGCTCGAATCGTTCATCGTACACATCGTTCATTAGTACCACTACTGTTCACATTATCTCAGCCATTCCATATCTGGCAATCCCCTTTCTGCCAAAATCTTCATAGTCTGATTGTAGGCCTTCAGCTGTACCCGTGCACCGATATCTGTATAGATCCAGGGCTCCACGCTCACCGTCTTTTGATCTGTCAAGTACTTACCATGCGCCTCTGACCCAGTACAAGCAGCGTGAACCAACGTGCGAGCACCGACTTCTGCGGTCCGGTAAAGTACCTTCTGAAGCAGTCGTGTAGCGAAGCTAGTATCCCCACGCTGTAGATTCGTCGTGCAAAGACCAGGGTTGACGGCGTTAATAGTCACCGATGGTGCGCCCGACTCTTCCCCTTGAAGACGGGAGACTAGTTCACGTAGGATCAACACTTGAAGGAGCTTGCTGTCTTGATACCTGCAAGTTGAGGAATGAAGGATTAGCAACAAGTTAGGAGAGGCCGCATAAAGCTAGTGTGCGAAGACAGTAAAGTGTGCTGTAGTACCTTGCTTGGCCATCAAATGTCTCTTTCTTATTGAAAGCTGTATAAATATCTGGCTCATTAATCTCCCGAAATTTGGTTAGGCGATGGGCGTCTGATGTCACGATAACGAGGTGTGGGGACGACTCGGGGAAATCACTTCTCGTCTTTCTCAGTTTCGGTAGCAAAGACAGGGCAAGAAGAAATGTATTGAGGACATTGGTCTGCATATTCCTCTCGAAGCCCTCAATGAGTTCGTACTGCGTATCCCGCACGCCGGCATTGCATAACAGCACATCGACGCGGGGTATAGTGCTCTTGACACATTCCGCGAACGCGAGTGTCGACGCTGTGGTACTGATATCAACCGTCAAAACCTCGATGGCACTAGCTCCATCTGAGCGGCTTGTAACACTTTGCACAATATATTCTTTCGCGGCCTGGCCTTTAGATAGAGAGCGTGTAGCGAGGATTAGTTTAGAAACGTCGAGGCGGTAGAAGTATCGGGCGGCTTCGAGACCAAGCCCTGAATTAGCACCAGTAACAACGACAGTCTGACCTTTGAAAGAACAATCTGGCGTTTTGGGAGTAATAAAAAGTTGAGAATAGAGGAAGTCTCTGATGCCTTGTCCCAGACTTAGGGTAATGGGAAACTCGTCGTCTTGGCCATCATGGTTAGCAGCATCGGTTGGAGACATGGGGATTTGGAGAGCTGTTTTAGATAAGATACAATCTAGCAAATTATCGGAGCGCAAAGAATCCGACGAATATGAAAGAATGAAAGAATGAAGAGAGTAGATTACAGCAGGGGTAATGGTCATGTCAAGTTCGCATACCCCTTTGCGTCTATACTGAGATAAATTCTCAAAGAAAGGCAGATGGATCAGATGCATGACTAGGGTGGGAGCCGGAGAGGAGAAGTCAGCATTACAATCTCGAACCTAGCCGACGCTGTCAGTGACGCTGACGCTGACGCTGCAAGGTAATGATGCAGACTTGGCCGCGGGGTAGAGCGTTGCCGTTAGCTTGACGTACTCACCAGGTGAAAGATGCCCCTACTCAATTACTTCGGAGAATGAGATACTGTAGCTTATCCGTGCGAAATACATCGGTAAGACATCCAATTACGGACAAGGGTTACTCTAGCAGTAGGGACAGATAGCTAATCGCACGCATATTTCCTTCAGTGCGACATTTTCAGTCCGCTTGTAACGGAGCATTCTGGGTCTCTTCATGGAATCCTAGATGAGCCTTGGCACTGTCACATGTAGATAGGTAATGAATCGTTTCCCGTGTTGTCATGCACTAATTACCGGTATATCGGTCATAGTAATTAACATGTTGAAGTCTAGTCAGGCCAGAATAGTGATCAGCCTCTATTAAGACTGAAGATATGATCGGAAAATAAGTTTATTTAGAAGCTAGATCGCCTGGCGACAGCAGCGTAACCTAGTACATTATTGTTCATTGGTAGCTCCTCCAAGCGTCGCGTTCACAAATTTCAAAGTTGCATCAATCATTTCTCGAGAGCTATCTCCAGTAGCAATATTTAGATGATCCTTCCCATGAGCCAAATACTCTTCTTTATGCGCTGTGATTCTTCTAAAAGCTTCTCGCTGCTCGTCCGGGGGGGAAATGTCATCTAGTTCAGGGATGATCATCAGCACTGGAGCCTTGATCATGTCCATGTATTGCATTGGGCGAAACATGGCAAGTTTCTGATAAGTCTGAAAGCAAATTCGATCTCGAAAATCGGGGTGATGTAGCTTTGATGCCGCTTTCATGAGGTTGTAAGCTGCGATGCCACCCGTACCCCCTGCGCCACCGAACCCGATCGGGTTGTCACCTTTTGAATTGAATGGCGGCAGGTCATAAGGTTCGTTTCCCCTTAGCTGGGAAACTCGGTCTTTCATCAACTGCACATAAGCCTTGTCCGCCCGTTCTGGCTTGACATAGCTGAACAAGGGGCAAACCATGATGATAGCTTTGGCGCGTCGGTCAATTGCTGCACATGTCGCAGTAACGACGGCGCCCATTGACATGCCCCAGAGAACTATCTGTTCCCGGTCAACGTTGGGTAAGGTTGCGACGTAGGTATAAATGTCAGACAGGTCCTCCGCCATCTGTAACGGATCGATCAAATTCCGTGGTTGTCCCTGGCTAGCACCTACGCTTCTTGCATCGTAGAGGAGTACATTGAAGCCGTTAGCGTGAAATGTCTCGGCCACATCGGGCAGGGTCATTTCTTTAACGCAGTTGAACTACGTTGGAAATAAGTGAGTTGAGTGAATCTATAGAGATATAGCAGTAAGCCCCCGACGAGCTTCACGTACACCGTGAGACATGATGATAGCGGGTGCTGGCTGTTCAGCCGTGTACAGAAATCCTGAGATCAAGGTTCCGTCCACCATTTTGCATTCAACGAGACGATGACGTGGAATGGGCGCCATATTGTAGCGGCGACCCTGGGCCCCAAGAATAGTAGAGGGAGCAGTAGACACTGAGATGCAATAAAAGAAAAACACTAAAAAGATTTTCTCAAGTCGTATTGCACTTTGAGTATCACGATACGTGCTTCTCATCGGTTTTGCAAGACCCCCCACCCACGGGCCACCTAGGTGGGCTTATGAAAATGTGTAGGATTGTCGATGTAATGATAGGAGTATTACCAACAAGCAGAGAGTAATCCGACTTAGTAAAGTGATGAGCTTTTGACTGTGTGAACAAGCACTGTGTGCAGAAGAGGCTTGACTCCCCAGACGCACGGTAATAGCTACGTACGTGCCAGTGGATTGTCAATGAAGTTGCTATACCTAAGGTAGGTCTGCGGAGTCGCTCGTCGTTACTCGATAAGCCACCTCGGCATATCCAGCCTGACCTTGACTTGAATTATTCCTGGAAATCAAGGATCTTCTCGCTCAAATGATAAGGGCCTCCGGCACAGTTTACTGCGAAAGTCTTTATGAGCCTGCGCGACTGAAACGTGTCGACTGGTATCCTCCTCGAGACCTCGTTGTTTCCCACGTTACAGTCTCTTCTCTAGCTCGCTATTCACAATCACAAGGTTGAAACAACTAGAAAGAGGCTAGACATGACTAGAAAACAGTTCAAGCAAGAGCCTACTGCCATCGTTGGCTTTGCTTGCAGGCTTCCAGGGGGCAATCTTTCCCCTGAGAAACTGTGGGAGTTCTTAGAAAAAGGAAAAGTGGCATCGAATCAAGTACCCAAAAGTCGGTTCGAAATTAATGGCCGTGAGTGATGTTCCTAGTTTCCTCGCTGTGATTCACTCGTTCGAAATGGCTGTTGAGAGAGTTTGTCTCGTCGTCGCCGTAGATAAGACTACGAAGTGTAACCAAATCGTCTAATTGACGAATTCCTAACAGATTACGATGGATCACATAAGCCTGGTACAATGCGGCCTAAGGGAGGCATGTTCATTGAAGATGTAGATTTAGCGGACTTCGATGCATCATTCTTCGAAATAGGGGGCACCGAAGCTACCGCGATGGACCCTAACCAACGCCAAATGCTCGAGGTAGTCTTTGAAGCCCTCGAAAACGCTGGTATTACTCTAGGGAATCTTGACGGCGCCCCTGTGGCCTGTTACGTGGCGTCATATGCCTCCGGTACGTTGTGGCTTGTAATCAGTTAGGCATCACGTACGAGTACTTATCTCGCTTTTTATAGACTACGGAGACATGCAAAATCGTGATGCCGAAGACCGACCAGCCAATTGCGCCATTGGGGTAGGGCGTGCCATTATGGCGAATCGTCTCAGTTACTTTTTGAATATCAAAGGACCTAGTATTACAATTGACACCGCTTGCTCCGGAAGTCTTGTTGGCCTTGATCTGGCTTGTCGCGCAATCCAGTCAGGCGATGTTAACACTGCCATCGTTGCCACAAGTAACCTCTATCTCAATCCCGAGCATGCAATGGACATTGGCAATGTTGGTCAAGCTCACTCGCCATCGGGTTTGTGCCATGTGTTCGACATGGATGCAGATGGATACGTTAAGGCAGAGGCTGTGTCATGTGTTATCGTTAAACGGCTATCAGATTCCATCCGCGACCGGTATGTAATTATTACGGTAATTTTCTACATGTTCCAATTAGCCCGGAGGTCATTGTCGCCTATTGGGAACGCGAGTGTGTCTCGGGAGCGTGGAAATCTCCAAAAGCTTTTACCTAAAAGAGTACTTACTAACTCCAGCGATTGAAGTGACCCAATAAGAGCCATTATTCGAGGGACAACATCTAATAGGTGAGTGTCAAATTCCGCACGCTATTTATGCAGTTGCTCCTATTTGGAACTGCCAACGAAGTAACTTGAACTGATAGACATGAATGATAGTAACGGACGAACCGGGGGCATAGCCAGCCCAAATTCTGAAGCACAGGCAAACGCAATTCGAACCGCTTACGCGAATGCCGGTATTACTAACCTAAACGAAACAACATACCTTGAGTGCCATGGCACAGGAACACAGGCCGGCGATCCCACTGAGCTTGAAGGGGTCGGCAAGGTCTTCTCGGAATCCCGACGGGCAGAAACGCCGCTGTTGATAGGCTCGCTCAAGAGTAACATAGGTCATTCAGAGCCTGCTGCTGGTAACTCTGGTCTCATCAAAGTTATCATGTCGATAGAAAAAGGGGTTATACCAGGCACGCCCTTATTTATTAAGCCTAACCCAAAGAGTAAGTATGTGTGGTGAGGTTCTCAAACTACTACTTGCGTCGAATGAGAGAGCACTAACCGCTGATATTTGACCATAGTTGATTTCCAAAGTCTTAAAGTTAAGGCGTTCCGTACTGCTGTTCCTTGGACCGATGAGGGCTTTCCAGTACGGCGAGCAAGTATTAACAGTTTCGGGTATGGAGGCTCTAATGCTCACGCAATCATTGAGGAGCCTAGGTCGGAGTTACGTGGATTCTTCACATCGTCGTATAAATCTGATGACGACGAAGGTTTTTTCAGTGATGACGACGTCAGTCTGAGGCCTTACGTACTAGTGGTGTCCGCCAACGACGCGTACTCGCTGAAAAAGAATATCCAAGCGCTCTGTACTCATCTCTCCAACCCTCGAGTAAGAGTTGACATGGAAGACCTTGCCTATACGCTATCAGAGCGTCGAACAAGACACTGGCATCGGGCTTTTCTAACTACGAAAACAACTGAGATCAGCGACCTAGACTTTAACGTGGGCCAAAAATATAGTCAGCCTATGAAAGTCGCACTCGTTTTTACAGGCCAAGGTGCTCAGTGGCCAAAGATGGGTGAAGAACTGCTGCGGAACTTTCCTTGGACACGTGATATTCTTCAAGAGCTCGACGATGCTCTTCAGGCTCAAGCCGATCCGCCTACTTGGTCTATTGTCGCTGAACTGACAGAATCTCGGACTTCTGAACATATTCGACAGCCCGAGTTATCTCAGACGTTAACCACTACTCTTCAGCTGTGCATACTCGCCATACTGGAGTCATGGGGTATGAAAGCCAGCAGTGTCATTGGCCATTCGTCGGGGGAAATTGCTGCAGCGTACGCCGCTGGACTACTAGATCGAGCCGGGGCAATAAAGGCAGCATTCTACCGTGGGCGAGCTGCAGAAAATAAACGATACAACACTGTCGGCGAGGTCGGCATGGCAGCTGTTGGCCTTAGCCTAGAAACTATTACCCCGTACTTGCAGAAGTACCCAACCCTATCTGTCGCTTGCTATAATAGTCCGAATGGTCTGACGCTCTCTGGAGAAAAGGCCACTCTTAAAGAAGTTACTAAAGAGATCAAAGCTGCTGGCCATTTTGCTCGAATATTAGAAATCGACTTAGCCTATCATTCCAAGTTTATGGATGGAATTGGCGAAGAGTATGAGAACCTCTTAACTGCCGACGACGGTTTCCAACCCCTTAGGCAGGGAAACCCAGGGGTTACTTTGTTTTCTTCGGTGACTGGATCCCAACATTTCAATGCGACAGATGAGACATACTGGAAAACCAACATGGTTTCGCCTGTGCTTTTCTCCAAGGCATTCACGGAACTCGTGACACGAGATTCACCCAACTTCGTTATTGAGGTTGGTCCCTCGGCAGCCCTAGCGAACCCCATATCCCAGATTCTAGGGTTCATTAAGGGTGAGCGGGATATCTCGTATTGTGCGTCCTGGAAGCGGGGAGCCAATGCTAGTGAGGCCCTGTTTGACGTCGCTGGCCGACTCTTCACAGCTGGAGCAAATATTGACGTTTCCCGTGTAAACGGCTATGACAACAATACTAGGAGGACTATTGTAGATCTGCCCAATTACTGTTGGAACCACGAAGTCAAATACTGGTACGAAAATGCCGCTAGTAGAGACTGGCGTAACAAACGTTTTATAACCCACGACCTTCTAGGATCAAAGATCCCAGGCACTTCGTGGCAGGCACCGACTTGGAGGAAACATTTGAGACTTGACGATGTACCTTGGCTTAGGGATCATAAGATGGGCCCCGATGTCCTTTTACCGGGGGCTGGTCTGGTCACTCTAGCGCTCGAGGCCATGTATCAGAAGCACTGCATGTTGAACCCCGGCATGGATGTGGTATCGCCCAATGACCTAGCCTACCGGTTTCGTAATGTGAACTTTCGTCGCGCTGTTGTTATCGAAGAGGCTAAAGCAACTACAATTATGCTTACCTTATCGGCGATTCCCGGGAGCAAAGATTGGCACGAATTCCGCATTCGAACAGTAGTCGAAAGTGTATCATACGAACACTGCGACGGGTTAGTTCGTATACAAGACCCCGTCAACGATAATCATGCTCTTCGGAGTGAAGATTTATCACCTCTGGTGCACCCTCAGTCAGCTGAATTGTGGTATAAGGCACAAAGGGAAGTCGGTATGGGCTTCGGTCCTTCGTTCCAGACGATTGAGAGTATTGAATCCGTGAGTGGAAGCCGTAAGTGTCGAGCTATTGTGTCGCTAGAACCTCCTGCATCCAAGTGGGATCCTCAATCTTTTTACCCAATTCACCCTGCAGTCCTAGATGGTTGTCTGCAGACCGCGACGCCTGCAAATGCTGCTGGAGAGCGTAGTTTGATCAAGGATACAATGATCCCTGCCCTTGTCGATGACCTGGTTATAAACAGGATGCCAAGAAAAGTCGCCAGGGGTATGTCATTTGCAGAGTCAATCTATACTGGCCGGGGTCGAGAAGATGTGGCTAAAAGTTGGACTGCAAATATCGCGATCCGTGATCCGGAGACTGGGGCATTGCTGATGAAAGTGAGGGGTCTGAACTACATCAGACTAGACGTTGATGAGAAGCCGAATCCCCATGTCTTCCATATGGTGACTTGGAAACCAGATATTTCACTCATGAGTCTCGGGACCCTTGAATATTTTCTCCAAGCCTGCCAGAACACGTCTGCGATAGATACTCTAATTGATCTTATCGCATATAAGATCCCACTTCTAAGGGTACTTGAGATTAATCTTAACGACCAAGATACCTCCACGTTATGGTTCGAAGGAGGAGACGAGTCAGCTCGGGCAGGTTATACTGCATATGACTTCGCGACAATGGATGCAGAATCCCTTGTGAGCGTCCAGGCAGCCATCGAGCCTAAAAGAAAAGCCTCTTTTCACTTGATCCAGCTCGTAGACAGATCATTACAGCTGCCAGCGACTGGTCCGATCTTCGACTTGGTTATCGTCAAGGCATCGGGTACTTCTGGGAACTTAGTAGACATGACCCTCAAAGCTGTTGAATCCATGACTACAACCAAAGCCTTCGTGCTCTTGATTGGCACCAAAGATCCGTTCCCATTTAAGCCTCTGTTCGGTATCGAATACCCTATAGCATCATTTAGTGATGTTCAGACGTGTCGTGACAGACATTCTGAATCTGGATCTCAATCGTCGAAATCCAGTAAAAGCGAAGAAACTACAGTTACAACAATTTCAGATGCCATCAAGCATATTGAGCAGGGCTCGGGGGAAGCTGACGAGTTGCAGCAGCTCTATACCCCAGCATATCGCTCTTTTGGTATCACTGCCGAGAGTCCCGATGGGCACAAGAGAGGCCGGGCAATGCTACTTCAAAAGTCCGGATATTACGAGAGTGTTGTCGAATTGTCGAATGTCATAGTGCCGCGCTTCTATGACTTCCATTCAGTCGAGCTTGAAAATCTCCAAGCTATCCTAAAATCATATGGGCTCGATGTCAACACTATGCCGATCGAAGAGGTTGCCGCCGATACCGGTATATGCTCTACCGTTCTCGTTCTCGATGAACTCGTAAAGCCAGTGCTTAACAATATTTCAGCGCCACATTGGGTTGCACTCAAACAGGTCATTGCTACAGGAACGCGAATCCTCTGGGTAACTAAAGGTAGCCAAATGAAAGAAAACACTGACCCAGATCAGGGCGTAGTGTTTGGTCTCTTCCGCACCATCCGTCGGGAAGACCCGCAAGCCCGCCTGACCATTCTCGATGTCGAATCCGCCACCGCACCCTCGACACCTTGGGCTATACAGCAGGTCCTTCAGAATCTTAGGTTTGGTTCTGGTGCTGTTGCTGAGACAGAATATGCAGAGCGCGAAGGAATTATCTACATGCAGAGGGTCCGTCCAGACCCCCAGATCAATGACTTCATAGCTGCAGAGGATGGAAAGGGCTTCAGGCCGGCGACCCAGTCTCTACGCGCCAATAAGGCCCAAATCCGTCTTCACGCAGAGAAGATTGGAGCTCTGCAAAGCCTCATGTGGTGCGAAACATCCCGTGGAGATTTACCGATGGCCCCAGGGATGGTCGAGATCGAAGTGATGGCAGTTGGTGTGAACTTCAAGGTAAGTTAATCTAAGACGCACTATGTTTTATGGACTATAACACCACACTCGTAGGACGTCGCCACTGTTATGGGAATCGTGCCAGAAAACGAGCATACTATCGGCTGTGAATGCGCAGGGTATATCACACGTCTCGCGCCAGGGTTAAAGAGCAGCCTCAAAGTCGGCGAACGCGTGGTTGCAATGCGAAGCGGGACCTATGTTAATCGCCTGCAGTGCCCCCACGAACGCGTACATGTCATACCAGATCCCATGAGCTTCGTTGATGCTGCGACAATCCCCTTGGTATATCTAACCGCTATATACTCACTTTACCACGTCGGGAATCTTAGGGAGGGCCAGGTTAGTATTATGTCCCCACCTCACATGACAGAAGCGATTGAGCTGACAATAGTCAACCGAAGTCTGTCCTTATTCATTCTGCGGCTGGTGGTGTCGGGATCGCCGCCATTCAACTTGCGCAATACAAAAAGTGTGACGTGAGTGACTTGGCCATCAGGCCTCCCTCATGCTGTAGGAAATCACTTCGCAGCGGCTAATTCAGAGACCTGGTTAGATCTTTGTCACAGTTGGCACCGATGACAAACGCTCGTTTTTAGCGCAGAACTTCGGCATCCCGGCAAATCGAATGTTCAATTCACGCAACGCCAAGTTTGCCGACGGGATACGCCGTGAGACCGGTGGCCGTGGCGTTGACGTGATCCTCAACTCCTTAGTCGGTGAACTCCTAGACGAATCGTGGAGGCTCACAGCTGACGGCGGCACGATGATCGAGATTGGCAAGAGAGACATTGTCGACCGAAACACTCTGTCCATGGAGCCATTTGATCGCAACTGCTCCTTTCGTGCTGTCGATCTGTCATATGTGAGGGAGATCAGTAATGAGCTGATTGGAAGACTTCTAGCTGAGATTTTCGACTTGGTTAAGGGTGGCCATATTGGGCCCATCCGTCCTGTAACGAAGTATCGATTTGATCAAGTCATCGAGGCCTTATCTGATATCCGCCGTGGCCAACATATTGGGAAGATTGTGGTTGGAAGGGAACAGGAGGAGGAAGTCCAACTTCAGGTAAGGCCGGCAACTCCTAAGCTACAATTAGACACCGCCGCAGCATACGTCATTGTCGGCGGCCTCAAGGGGCTGTGCGGTAGTCTCGCGGTTCATATGGCACGGCACGGTGCTCGTCGAATTGTGGTGATAAGCAGAAGTGGTACCAAAGACGATGTTTCAGCTAGAATCATCGCCAATTGCGCCGCTCACGGCTGCCATATTACGGATGCGAGTGGCGATGTGGGCTGTCCTGCATTTGTTCAGACAGTGTTCGAGGGTACGCAGGCGCGAATTGCAGGTATAATTCAAGGAGCCATGGTTCTTCAAGTGAGTAGCCTCCGCGACAAAGTCTACTTACTACACTGACACAATAAACAGGACAAGCCGTACGAAACAATGAGTCATGCCGACTATCACGCAGCTCTGTATCCGAAGGTGACAGGGACCTGGAATCTACACAATGCCGCATTAAGTGTACAAAAAGAGCCTCTCGACTTTTTCACAATGCTGTCAAGCCTTTCGAGTGTTGTTGGCCAAAAGGGCCAGGCCAATTACGCCGCAGCGAACTCTTTCCTCGAGGCCTTTGCCCGCTATCGCTTGACTCTCGGTCTGCATGCAAACACAGTCAATCTTGGTGTAATTGAAGACGTAGGATATATGGCCGAACAAGGCGGTACTCTTGAGGCACGCTTTGATAAGCGCCAATGGACCCCTATCAACGAGGCAATGCTGCGGCGAATTTTGACATATTCCATCCTTCAGCAGACGAGCAGTCCGTTGAACGCTACGAGTAATTCGCAACTGATAACAGGACTTGCATATCCTATGGCAGCTACCGGTTTAGATATCGCCGAGGAGCCTCGTTTCAGTTACCTATTCGCCGGAACCGACTCCCAAGCCAGGATGGGAGAAGAAGGCGATGAAGGCGATGACCAAACTACACGGGCCATCCGAGCCTTTGGCGTAATGCATGCAGCTGGTACTGATACAACGGCTCTGGCGAAGGCTGCTTTGAGTCTTCTCACGGACCAGATCACAAAGCTCATGCGGCTTGAGATGGAAATGCAGCCCGGTAAGCCGCTCATGGCCTATGGGCTTGACTCGCTCGCGGCCGTGGAACTTCGTGGATGGGTGCGGCAGAAACTCGGGGCAGAACTCAGCACGTTGGATATCACTAACGCCAGCTCTCTGTATGCCCTGAGCTACAAGCTGGTGTCAAAGCTCCCCGTTATGAAAAACTAGAACACTTCAAGGATGGCTACCACCTAGTTTTCCGTCTTGCCGTCAACATCGCTTAGAAGTGTGTAGCCGAAGCCTGTTGACCTAGGGGTATCCGAGCTTCTTCTAGCCTGGTAGTACTTCAAACATACCCTAACAAAAGATGATGAACTTTATCAGGAGTAGGTACCTATCTCTGACAGAAGTCTCGTGAGCCCCTAAGGGCATGAGCGTCAGACCAAGACCAAATTTACACCAAAGCATAGCACATCCTCCCGGACGTCAATGAACTTAATAGGGGGTCTGGATTGCAGTGGTTTGCGCGCTCTCGGAGCGGCAGCAGTGCAGCAGCTGGCACCGAATGTAACTTTAGACGTGTAAGACGGTAGAACGCTTATTCATTATACAATAACCCCTTTTCTAACGAACGTAATGAACAAACGTGTATGTATTACTGGAAAGGGGATATGGTTAGACATAGATTCGTAAAATAAGTCAAGAAATTCAGGTCTCGCAAATCTAAGGCATGGCGTTGGGCCTTGGAAATTAGGAAGACTGTCTGTCTGTTATGACATATATATATATGTAGCCCACGCAGCCGTTCGGGCCTCAGACCATCACCAATACAACGACAGAGATCAATTCAGTCTTCGCCCTAGTGGTTTTCATCGTGCCTCACATATATGGATGCATGCTAGCCCGTCATACTGTCACTGTTGTATATTAAGTGTAGATCAGCCACCTAGGGAAGGGAGGAAGTCGAATGAGCCATGGGGACTTTGCTAGCCCTGGTAAGTTATTACATTGCGAAGAACTTCAATTTTAAGCGTTGCTTACCAACTCTTCTTACACTGTTCCCCTTTTCAATGCTTTAAAATTAATATGGCAGCGATTGCTGAAATACAGCACAGTAAGTAACTCTCTCTCTCTCTCTACACCTACTACAACACGCAACATGCTCAACTCCTATCCAAGCAAACGAACAAACAGACGAAGAAAATGCCGTTGATCCTTAATCAGGACCTAGTTCTCCACTGACATATCCAATTTGCCGTCTGGCGCCTGGGGCGGCGCTGTTCAAGTTCGCAGCAAGCACGCTCTGGCTATCGACCAGCTTCTTCTGCTCCTTCATGCGGGCCGTGAAGCGCGCGTCAGCAATCTTGTCGAGCCTATCTAGCTCCTCGCGCTCGCGCAGCCGGATGCTACTGAGCTGGTTCGCGTTGCCCACGCGCTCGCTGCCCACGTCGCGCTCCCACTCCAGCAGCCGCGCCTGCTTCTGGCTCTCGACCGCGAGCTCCGCGTCGCCGATCGCCCGCGCCCGCGTCACGCTCGCCTTGGTCAGGCTCTCCTGGTGTTGTAGGTCTGCGTGCTGCTTCGCGCGCTGCTGGCGCAGGGCCGCGTTGAAGATGTCCTCCTCGACAAGGGCGCGCTCTTGCAGCGCTGCGAGATCTGCGCTGTGCGTGCGCTTCTTTCGTGCTTCCTCCAATTCGGCCTGCGTGGCCCATATATGGGATTGTACCTCCGCTAGTTCCCTGTTTCTCTGGATTGCCAGAGCATGGTCTTCATTGTCTCTTTGGACACGGTCAAGGCGAGCTTTGCGCTCTTCTTCTTCGCGCTGGATATGGGAAGGTATACCTACACTATCGGCCGGCTGTGGCCCCGAATTCGCGTAGTATACGTCGGTGCATCGATTTGACCGAAGTAGCTTCAAAAGCTCTTCCTTGTGGTCCGAATCCGATAGCACCCTTTGCACATACATTGTTGGCGAATATGTATATTTCCCGTCGTTGTATTGATTGTACGGTTTGTTGATCTCTTTCCAGAGGGCGGCTCGTAAGAGTACCTTCGTTGTAGTCAGGGGTTCAACTGACTCGAGCGCCAGTAGAAGAATCGACTTGCCCTCTGACCGAATAGTGATATCCGTACCACTTTGTAATAGGAATTCGATGGCTCTCTCCATAGATTTTTCTTTGCTCAAAGTCATTTGAATAGAGTCAGTTGCATGTAGGCAAAGTTCTGCAAGTGCGCTACGCCCACCATGTAAGGGACTTGGAAAATCGGGGTCGTGGCTATACTCGACTAATACTCGCATAGCCTGGATATTCAGCTCTCGCGCAGCGTTATGAAGAGAACCATCGTTTTTCGATGCTCCCGCTGCTAGCAGATTTGACATTAGAGCAATAGCTAGGTCACCCCCGAGAGCGG
Source organism: Xylaria sp. Z21 (assembly GCA_037356095.1). Lineage (NCBI taxonomy): Eukaryota > Fungi > Ascomycota > Sordariomycetes > Xylariales > Xylariaceae > Xylaria > Xylaria sp. Z21. Next base: position 65,447 of record JBAWJX010000101.1, on the reverse strand, counting down.
ACGCCATGGAGAGCGGTGAGTTCCCGAGAGCATCAGTCACGTCAACTTCAGCCCCAGCTAGGAGCAGCAGTCTCGCCACGTCTTGACGACATGTCCGAATGGCAATCATGAGAGGAGTTACATGAGACGTAGTAGTCTCGAAATTGACCTTAGCTATTACAAAATTAGCGTAATGATCAAAACAGTTAAGCCAGCGACTTACACCCTCTTTCTATTAGTAAGTTAATAATACCGGTACTAACTTTCTTCTGTGGCTGCAGCAATGCCCACATAAGCAGAGTGACTTGCTCATTTTCTTCGATTTGATCTATGACCCTATACGTTGTCAATTGGTCATGGTAAAAACCAATATCTAAAAGGGCCTCCAGGATCTTGATCGATCGTGGATACTGAGATAACGCTCGGATGACGACGGGTTCAGAGTCTCGATACTCAAACATAACGTCTAAATGGCTGTTCCCATCACGAAATTCTGCGAAGAGCAGGATAAGCTGATAGACTTTCTCCTCGGTCGCTGGCGCATCAAAGAGCTTAGAGAACGCCAATGTAACCGACTCAGTGTTTGGTTTCTCTTTTAATAATCTTGCGAGCAGTTCTGCATCGCCCTGAGCCGCCGCAAGCTGGAGGGCTTCGCCGTGATTATAATTAACATCCGCTCCGTGTTTCAATAATAGCTCTGTAAAGGAATTTGTTACGGATTGTAGGGCTGGGTTGTGTTGCTTAAGCACGGCGACGAGTGCAGAGCCTACTCCGTCTCCATTGGCTCCTTTTTCAAGAAGACTCGTAGCGATCTTCAATCCTCGCTCAGAAACCCATAAGCTGGGGTCACTGAAGCGGAAAGCTTTCCGGAAAACGAACGATGCATCCTCGCTAGTCACTCGAGACTCGAGTAACTCATTAAATAATGAAGTAGACAACGTTAGGGTCGCATCAATTAGAGCTTGGCAGTTATTTGCGACAGGCGATGCTCTATTGTTTAACAGGAGCTGAATTAGTCTCTCTTCGGGCTCCTCCTCGTTAACGGCTCGATGGAGGGCAGAATGAACGGCACTAGGGACTAGTTTGCCTGCCCTGAAAAGCCAATCAATGACAGTAAATCTTGTATCCCTGTTGAGGTCCCAACATGCATCGAGACCACGAACAAGCGTATTCGATGACGGTTTCTTCTAGTACCATGTCAGCACACCCATGTGGTAGATTGAGAAATTCGGCTTACTAGCTGCCCTCTGGCATGCTCGCCAACTTCAGCAATGCCGAGTAAAAGTTCCAGACTCCCCAAAAATGCACTCCTAACTGCTTTCTCGACGGATTCCCCGTCGCTGTAGTCGGGACTTGCGCCGTAACTGAGTAAAAGTTTCACCAGATCCTTGCCTTCGTCGCCGTATCGAACTGCTGAAACAAGTTGGATATCGATTACTTCCCCCGAAACCCCCCTTTGAAGAAGGACCCTGAAAATCTCTGCGCGCTTTTTAAGATTACCTATCTGTGTGGCCCCTTGGAACCCCCTTTGTAAGGTCTGGAGTGAGACCTTGGTATTCCCTGCTAAGAGCATTTCCAACACCCCGATGGCTCCTGATTTGCATGCTTCGACAATTATCTGCCCGTCTCTGTGCTCGATGATACCTCCGTTTTGTACGAGAATTGTGCCAAATTCCAAATCGCCATCGGATGCTGCCGCGAGCAGCGCATCTGATATTATCTCACCTGATGCACCAGCTTTCAACAAGCGATTGCATGTTGTAATTCTCGTTCTCTTGTCCTTGGCCTTCGTCGCTTCGGCAAACCCTGTGTTAAGAATTTCCACAGTGAAGCTCTTCTTATCAAGCACCAGTTCAACAATATCTTGTTTTCCGCCCTTTATCGCCTCAATGAGAGCCATACCATCCGAGGTATCAGCACGTGTAAGAAGAGCGTTGATCAGAGGGATATCGTTAGAATATTTTTGAACGGCGAAGACGAGTGCTCTGTTCACCTCATTTGGAGGCATGCCACCATCCAGTATCTTTTGAGCATAGGTTAAGCGATCCATCGCATCGCGAATACGCAGTGCAGAAGGCATAACCCACGCGAGGGTCATAGGTAAGGGCGAGGCCGTTAAGAGAATCTCTACGATCTGCATACTCGATGCCGCAACAGCACAACTAAGTGCCTCGCCATTGGACGCATTGACGTCAGCTCCGTTCAATAAGAGCGATTTCAGAGATGCAAAATTCCGCTCTGCCGGAGGCATTTTCACCAAAGCTCGCACCTCTTCGATTAAGAGATTGCTGATCGCGACCTTGGACTTAGTTCGGCCTAGGAGCGTCTTAAGCTTATCGGCCTTGACTGCGGATGTTGGAATCTTTCCTAGGCTGATTAAGGCTCGATTTATGCTATCATCGCTAGGTTGCCCCAGCCCAAGAATGAGCTCTAGGACTTCAGGGTCGGAGTGCTGAGCGGCGTGTTCAGCTGCAGATCCTTCATTTACGTTGACATCAGCATTTCCCTGTTGAAGTAGAGCCCTTATGAGTCGCTTGTCGGTAGGTTTGATCAGTATGGCTGAGTCTAAAGCCAAGGATACCTCAATTGCGCCTTGAGTGACACCTGAAGCGAGCAGCATATTGATGATCCGAAGCCTTGCTGAGCTATCTGCTACCTCCATAGCCCTTGGTATAGCTCTTGTCATTGTCAGGGCTGTCGGTTTACCCTTGAGAAGAATTTCTAGAAGGTTGATACTAAGGGATTAACGGTTGATTAGCTAGTGTTTCAAAAGCATCCAGTATATCAAAGTACGTGAATCGTCTTAGATAAAGGGCTCCTTGATTTCTGTTTACATACTCATTTTGGGTGATTGCGGCGATAATTCCATGGCCCTCATTGAAGTTTACGTCGGCGTCATGACGAAGAAAGAGAGAGATCAGCTTCTCGTCACGACGGGGTGGGTGTTCGTTGATCGCATTCTCGAGAGCGGAGTGCACTAGAATACTCGGAGTCAGCTATCACCATTCCGAGTGAATTTACGAGGACTTCGGAAGCTTCCAGACACTGTATTGGTCCGCAAAGAAAAGCTCTGCTTTAAAGGTAGCCGAACCAAGAAGAAAATAACTCCGGGAATCACTCACCACAAGGGCCCGAAAGCCCTGCCCGCAGAAATAGCTCAGTAAGCTGATATCTCTCGGCCTTGGGGAGGTTCCGCGTGCTTGGGTATACTTGAGCGAGGGCAACGTGACTAGGAGGGCTGTGGGTGAGAATGAGACCTGCGATTTCTATATTCCCTTTCTTGACCGCGATTTGGAGCGCCAACGCCCCCTTATACTCAGTTGATGCTTTCTTCGCTTTTTGACCAATAGCTATTTCATCAACAGGGCGTAAGAGTGCAACGAGTAGTTTCACTGCTTCCGTATCCCCGGCTTCTGTTGAATCGATTAGTGCCTCGTCAAGGGGAGCACCGGCTGCCCCTTTCCTCAAAAACACATTGAGGAGAAACTGGCGATCGTCAAGGGTGATTTCCTTCGGCATTAGTTCCACGCATTCCGACGCATGGTTAGAATTCATATCACCTCCTCCGCTCAATATGGCCCTTGCAAGATCCATCTTCCCTTTGGAGAGGGCCCTTTTTAATGCTATCGCCTCTTGATACTCGATTGAAGCACCATAAGAGACTAGTAAGCGTACCATCTCTAGAGAATAGGTAGCGCTTGCATGAACTAGAGCCTGAGCGACGGGGACGCCATCTGCGCCAGCACAAAGCAGGCTTTCGGCCATAGCCAATTTTTCATTCGGGTTGATATTTTGATGTCGCATAAGTTGCTCGAATGCCTCGTTTATTCCTGGTTGTTGTGGCGGTCTGTTACCTAGTAGTAAAGCCAATACTATATCTCTACGCCCAAGCCCGATTGCAGCCTTGAGCGCCGCAGCTCCGTCATGATTGCCGTCTGCTATTGATTGACTTAAATGCATAACAGTATCAAGGCAACCGGCTTTGGCTGCGTCTACCATTGACTGGGAGACCCAAGAGGCTGATGGCCTGCCCTCAGAGGCGACAATCATGCCAACCAAGCTTGCCTGTCCACCGACTGCACACTGTAATATTTCTAGTTAGTCATTGCTTTAAAAACGACATGTGAGTGTTTCAAAAATCATGAGGGAGCTTTGAAATCATTTTGGCTCGAAAGGGTGCCCTTGTACATCAGCATCCGCCCAATGAAACGAAAATAGCCGTGGGAACGACTCACGGCTTGTCGAAACGCGTCCTGACCATCCGCCGTTTGTGACGCGGAGGCCCCATAGCGGATCAGTAGCTCAGTTATCGCATCGTTACCATTCCGCATAGCCCCTGGTAACGACGTATCTAGAGCTAGAGCATCAGCAAACGGCAGCAGGATTTCGACCATTTCTAGCTGCTTGTTCTTTACAGCGATTTGGAGAATTTTACTCCTTTCGGACAAGTCCAAACTCCTCCTTCTAGTGAGTAGGCTTGTGCGGCTCTTTTGAACAAGGTTGAGATTGCCACCGAGCAAGTTCAGCTTTGTGATGACTACGGCACTTGTGGTTAGTTACGGCCATTTTGACTATAACCTATGAATGGGTTCGAAGTTATGAGAAACTTATGGGATATAGTATCGGCCCGAGAATGGTCTTTTATAATCTAAGAGTGACCAAAACAAGAACGAAAAACAACTCCAAGAACTGCTTACGTGCTTCGGCGACGCCTGGGGAGCCTTGACCCGTGACATGTGCCACAAGAGCGTCATATATTTCCCTATACTCCCAATTTGTCTTCTTGGTCGTAAAGGCCCTAGATAGCCCTCCCTTGAACGGTAGGTTTTGAGATTCTGTAGTCCGTTGTCTCTTGAGCAGCTCCTCCGCGACGAAAATATCATTGTCGGTGCGGTATGATGGCGGATGATCTGGCCTAGGCTTCAGTGACGGTAGTGGCTGTATAGAAAGGCCGTATTCTTCACTCAGCTGCCGGAGTCGCTCGGGCCGGCCATCCTGGAGAGGAGCGGCCTCCATGGTTTGGCGTTAAACATGTGGCTTGGACAGGATACCTGGGTTGTTTGTGACACCTACTGATAGGAAATCGGTAGATAGCATAAAACATGGATACCTGTCATTAGTTACATGAGGTTGTTAGGTCTCAAGCGGAAATATCAAGGTTGCCGTGACATGGTATGCAGATAGTGCTTGTAGGGGGGCATGTCAGGGTATTCCGCAGCTCTACTGTTACGCAATCGGTTTCGAGGCGTACCTCAAGGATAGGAGAGATTGGCTTGATAGTGTACAGAATAGCTAGGGATGTATTTTAAGATCGTGTCTGATATTCGATGATTGTTTCAGGGGTACGACGTTGCGGTAAACTTTGACGCGGGTGGAAGGTAAAATATGTCAATCTAGGTAGGTCTGTATTAGACCAAGCCAATGAATCAGACGGTACACCTAGCAATTAGCATCGGTGTCGATAGAGGTAGAATAAGTTAGAATCTGGGGCGGGTAAGGCATTTCAAGCTGTGTAGGATTAAAGAGAGATCGGCTTGGAGGCAGGTAGGCAGCAGGACGGGAGCTTTCAAGGTGCTCAGCCACCTTGACTTTCGGAAGTCGGAGGTCTCGCAGCAGCTACCTTACGTCCCTATAAGTCAATGCCGGAAACCTGTGCTTGTCTCTCACTTTACTGGCCAGTGCAATCGGTGAAACATTGGAGACAGACATTGATTGGGAGGAATATCTCATAGCTCGAATTGGATAGCTCAACGTGATGATGAGGCAGTAGAGCTGATCATAGTGGACGGACACCATAAGCGGGCGGGTGTGAGTGCCTTGTGAGGTACTTAACTCTCGCAGGCTGGTACCCAGTACTTTTACAATTGAACCTTACTTACTCAAGGCACACAAATGCTGGCTCGGTTTCTCCCTAAGTACCTCATGTAGGATGTAGGTAGATATGTCGCATTTGGAGAGAGGAACTGTTCTTGGCTGTAGTCCCTTGACGCACTTGCAATTGCGAGAGAGTCTCTCTGATTGCACTGCCAAATGCTCAGAGCAGAGGAATAGCGCGCCCAGCGCACCACTATACTTAACTAGGTGCACGAATATCCCGGCTCAGTGCTCGGCGCCACACGCACGTAGGAGAATTGCTGTCTACTTATGGACTACGAGCTGCACGCCCAGCCTGCATGCCACGTACATTGCCGCGCAACCCCTGTCAGCCAGGTCGCATCATACATGCAGTTTGTGTGCGGCTATGTATATAGATTTCAAAACCCACAGGTACAAGAGATGTTTTTGAGGGTGATGGTCGCAATTGCACAGCCGCAATTCTATCCGCATCAGTGGGTATTACCATTGGTAAGAATGACGTGACGTGCAGGTACTAATCACCGGTAATTATTCGGTAACATAAAAAGTCTTGGCATTAGACAGGTGCTATTATCATTCGTTCATACTCTTTATTAGTGCCTGTTGGTACGATATGGAGGTAGTATATTGTGACATTTCTTGGATTAGTAGACGATAAATCTGGAGCATTCCTTGATATAGTCGCTTAGGTACATATGATTATAGTCTCTTTGATTTGATTTTCGTCATTTCTATACTCATCTTCTGTGACATTTGTGGCCTTTCTATGTTGCGTAGCGTCCCTTTCAAGAAGCTTTGGATTTAAGGGCATCTAGCAGCTCTGCCGGGGGATCTTGTCGATAACCTCTGGGATTGTTCGATACCCACCGCCAAAGGTCCTCGCATGCCTTCTCCATGGTGAGTTCTGTTTTCCAATTGAGCTCTACATTTGCTCTTGTTGGGTTGGCCGTGAGATCCAAAACGTCGCCTTGCCTCCGTGGTACGACTTCATAGGGCAGGTCGCGGCCTACTACCGCACTGAAGGCCTTGATCATCTCAAACACCGTGCTTCCACGGCCAGAGCCCAAGTTCCACGCCTTGACGCCTGGCTTGTGCTCTCGAAGATTGTTTAGCGCGACGAGATGGCCACGCGCGAGATCGACGACGTGAATGTAGTCCCGAATGGCAGTTCCATCACGAGAGGGGTAGTCTTGTTTCATATTAGTATCTGTCTGTTCCCTGCGTTGGCGAAACATAGATCTTACCATCACCGAATACCAAAAGCTTAGGCCTCTCGCCAGTGGCTACCTTGCCGAGAAGTGGAAGTAGATTGTAAGGTATTCCCTGAGGGTCTTCTCCCATGATGCCACTAGGGTGGGCGCCACAAGGGTTGAAGTAGCGGAGATTGGCACCGTTCCATTGCTCAAATGGCTTTCCAGCCTTTTTGGCGTTCTGACGTTCCGCAGAAATGAAGTCCTCAATAATGCTCTCGACGGTGGACTTCGTCCTGCCATATGTGTTGGTTGGACCTATCGGGCAGTGCTCGGGAATGGGGATCATGTTCTCGAAACGAGTCGCGTCGCCGTAAACAGTAGCCGAGGACGAGAAGACGATGTTGGTAACATTGTGCTTCTTCATGCAGCGGAGAAGAGAAATAGTGCCGCCAACGTTTACTCGATAGTATTCAAGTGGGATCTCAGCGGATTCCCCGACAGCCTGAACACGAATCCGGTCAGACAGACGTATTCCAAATATTGGACATGGAGTGATGATTGTGTGAGAATAGGGGCAGAACTTGCCTTGAGAGCTGCGAAATGGATGACACTGTCAATGGCCGGGTGGGCGGCAAAGACCTTGTCCAGATCATCTTCGCTGGTCAGGTCGGCCTTGTGGAATGCAGGACGCTTGCCGCTGATCAGCTCGATGCGATCGAGGGCGACCTCGGACGAGTTGTAGAGGTTATCGACAATGACAACGTCATAGCCGGCCTCGAGTAGGGCTAGCGATGTGAAAGAGCCAATGTAGCCCGTGCCACTGTTCCAATTGCGACGTTAGATAGCCCATTATGCAATGTCCCGGTATAATATCGAAGCAAATAGGGCGGTGGCGGAGTCAAGAGATCCAGGTGTGATATTCTATGCGCCTATGCCAACAAATACAAAACAAACGCTCCTTGAGGGGTTAAGACTTACCCGGTGACGAGGATAGTTCCTACAGGCATTGTGACCGAATGCAAAACAGCTTTTAGGCAAAAGTACGGTTTGTAGTAATTATGATTGCTGGAGAATTAACTAGCAATGTGAAGAGGGAATGCGGGATAAGCCAAGTTATAGCTTGATGCAGCGGGCGGATTCGTTTCGTCGGTGTCAGGGAAATAATTTGGAGCACAAGTAAGTAATTTGAGGGGCTCCAGCATGCCCCTCCATGCTCCACTTGTCCCTCGTTTTTCTGAGCTTCAGGGGTGTTGACCGCTAGCTAAGTAAGTACCCACGCTAGCTCAAGCCAAATGGGCCTTTGTGATTGGCTGAATACTGCTGTAAGTGATTATGTTTAAGTGGGACAGATAGCAGTAATCGAAGGTTCGTACCTAGGTAAGCTTAAAGCCTTCAACTATTAAACATAGCGCTAAGTAAAATAGTAGGAGAAGAGATTCATTCTTCTTTTAGAAAAGGGGGGGAGAATAATTAAGAATGAGAAGAAGACGGAGCCTATCTAATTTTTATCGTGTTACGAGTTAAGAAAAGCGCAATGCAGGCGACTATGTAGTAACATATCAAGGACTAAAGGGTGCTGATCAGTTGTCGATCTTGCCGCTCATCAAGGAGGTAGATATGTAGATAGGCAAGGGATTGGATTCTTCTGAAGAGCTGCTGTTCATCTCCTAGGCAGAGTCGTATGGGACCACATTTATATCGGCCGCTTCCAAGTAACCGTAACCAACTCATATTCCTCTTAGCTTTACACACTGATAAAATTGCATTTCTGGAGCCCGGGCATCTATGTCAGGTGCTGCAATATATAATACAGACCTAGGTACAGAGTAGCTACCTACCTATTACCTAGTGCAGTAAGTGTTATGCGTGACCGGGCTTCTTTCAAATGTGGCTAAATCCGCCTCAGCATTTATGCATAAATGCTTCCATTGTAACAGATAGGCATATCTAGAATTTGTTTAACGCACAGATATACCCTATACCTCTAGATTTGAGGTAGGCAGAGGGTCTGAGGCAATACCTAACATCGAGACATGTTAGGTATGTTGTACGTTAAGTACCTAGGTACTGCGAGCGCGCGGTGTGGCGGTGCAGCATGCCACTATGTACTAAATTGGCAATTGACAGCTTGAGCCGGGATGTCTCCACCTGGCACGCGACGACGCGCCCAGATACCATACTATGCCCAGCTCCAGCTACCTACTTGGATCAGATCCCACATTCCTCGTCCTCAGGTACGTAAGTATGTAAGTAGGGATGACCAGGAGGCCGACCGCACAAACTATTCGAGCTAATTATGAAACGCTAATGTCTTGAAATGAAGACGCATTCAACGCTCTGTGCCCTCTTTGGCCCAGGCTACCCGTCCTAGACAAAGCCGCCTGCCACAGTCGCCACTCATTGTCCCGGCACGCCTGTCACCAAACCATCCTCGGAAACGGCAAATCTGGACCCAGTCCCACGTCCGTTCTAAGTCAGCATCTGCTAGCTTTGTGCGATTGTTACCGGACTCGGATTCTCGTCGATATCACTAATAACCCGTGGTGACAAAGGCGCTGTTGGCTAAGACTGGACGCTTGCAGCGCCGCGACTACTCGTCTTGTCTATGTCTGGCTTGTTTTCCCAAGAGCATTCATCTATCTATCTAGCAAGCAATCTTGCCTGGTCGACGTAATTTAGCACGACTTCCGAATCGACTATTTTGCGGACGCCGACAGTCCGATTCGCAGATTGCGCGTCTCGTCTTGTCTCTCTCCGCCCATGTGCCAACCTAGCATCCTCTAAGAGGTCTCAGTTGAGCCTGAACATATGGTATGGCCTCAAACCCCCTCTTGACCTAGTTATTGTAATTGGACAACGCGCCGCATATGCTTGAAAACGCCCACGGCTGGGAACGACTTGCTATGATACTAAGAGTGGATTATTCTCACGTCATCAACACATAGCGAGATTCGTCATTCATTCACTAACGAGCAACTACAGGTACCCATGTTCATGAACCTGGGCAGTCCAAACCAAGTCTGAATAGGGTAATTATTTATTTACCATGGCCCCAAAAACAAGGAAGAAGGGGGCAACCCCGAATCCGGATCTACCCGGCCTCTTTCCCACTCATGACGGGTCTTATGGCATCAATACGCTCATCAACCATACAGAACCAAACACAGGCATCGCCCAAGAACAGTCGGACGACAAGAAGTGGGTGAAATCGATGAAAGGCAAGGTTACTAAGAAATACGGGATGAATAGCAACTTAAAAAAGGCCATCGTCCAAAGTCAGAAAGAGGTAGAAGAGGAAGAGCATCAAAGCCAACCATCAAACATGGACCCACCAGATCATACCTCCTCTGACTCCTCGAGGCCCTCTGGCCCTAAAAAACCTACTGGCGGACCTGGCGGACCCCCGAAGCCTCCGGATGATTCTGGTCCCATTCCTCCATTAGCTCCATACGTTCCTAATTACAATCCGAATAGTCTACCCTTCCCTGAAGATTACGATGATCGGCCCCGGCCCCCCTACAAACCGGCGGCTTTGGGTTCGGCTAACCCACACTCATTTATTGGCGTTAATCAAATAATATCGCCCCCATCTGAAACCGTTCCATTTTATGGAATGCCACAGGGACAGGGCTCGACAGAACCAATATCGCCTAAACGCCCCGAGTCTTCAAGGAGTTTCAACTATGAGAGTGGGCTATTCAACAACGCAACATTCCGGGCCCCGATCCAACCCGGTGTCCCTTTCGGCCAACCTCCGGCCACAGCTCAAGGATCGAGTCCCACAGCACAAAATCAGGCACCAGCACCATTAGGCACAACGGGAATCTCAGGCGCAGGTGGTCAGTTTATGGGCCAGGTTCTTCCCAACATGCCGCCTAATTTACAGGGACAACCTGCCCCAGGACAGCCCGGCTCGGGCCAGCAACCTATGGGCCAGCAGCCCTTGATCTCGCCACCAACGAGTATGGAAGCTATCATGGGAGGAAAGCTACCACCAGACATGCAGCGTCCTGTACAAGGGCAAACTACTTTAAACAACCCTCCGAATGGTAATCAATTGCCAGAATTACCCGAAGCGTTTTTGGTACCTCCTGTAGTCAACACACCCAGAACAGGAACGGCGGCAACACAGACGCAGCCGCCAAAAAAAAGAATCTCACAGACTGGAGCAACAAATGCTAGCCAGCGGAAATCGCCTAGAAATGGAGGAGGTACGAACCAACGGTCAAGCCAGAGAACAAAATGGGTACTACCATCGTCAGATTTTACCGCTAGGTTGATAATACTATTTTTTTCGTTGGCCGCAACACTATGGTTGATACTATCCGCAGTTCCGGCCGAGACGGACGATAGCGACTTTGAGCCTAGTCTTCCTAACGTACACCTCAATACCCCAGATTTCGGTATTGGCACGATATGGAAGAAGATAACAGGTCTAGTTCCGGAGATTCCCGACATAAATGCCGCTCCACGTGACAGTTTCATGAGTGCTGTCAATGAGCTACGACCCGACGTCGGTTCCGATGAGTTTCTGAGGGAAGTGAAAGTATCGATACCAGAAAAGGTATGGGTGCAGGATAAGGATGGGGCGGTGAAGATTGCAGAAGATTTCTGGCATGCCTTCAAAAAATTGATTGAGAACGACGATAGCTTTCTTAGAATGAAGAACGGGGATATATCTGAAGAACACTGGCGTGCTCTCAAATCCCGAATCCGATCTATGGGGGACTTGAAGACGAATGCATCAACAGAAGACACGAAGCGTCCCAGCGAACAAAAAATCTCTCAATATTGGACCTCATGGCTCGAGCAGAACCACCAGGCTGTCAAGAAAGCTTTGACAGGGGTAGCCTTAACGAAAGACGATTTCATGGAATTATTTAAACAGGAGGTCACAACCTACCAACGCGAAATTCGACAAGAGCTTCAAGGCCTGCAGGAACGAATCAAGGATATTACTCAAAAAATGTCCAAATTCCAAGAGGATATTAGCTCGAGTGGCCAGATGAAGGCGGGTGAATTGACAAAACTTGTCGACTCCATGACCTCGAAAGCGATCAAGAATGCCCAGCTAGATGCGGTTGCACAAGGTCTTATCAAGGGCCATGCGAACGATGTGCTAGCCAACCAAGTGAACTTTTTCGCGATCGGTGCGGGCGCTACGATTGATCCCCACCTCGTTTCCCAAACATGGAAAGGCCCGAAGGTGGTCTTTAAGTCAAAGAAATGGATCGAGAACACCTATAGGCCACGGCCGCCCACAGCCGCACTCTCGCCCTGGACTCAAGAGGGCGAATGTTTTTGTGCTGGGCCCGACCGTAATAATAACGGTGTAGGAACTAACAATATTTCCGTGATCACCAGTCGCAACATCATCCCACAACATCTTGTCGTAGAGCACATATTGCCTGGGGCCACGCTCGATCCGGATGCGATGCCGAAGGAAATTGAGGTTTGGGCCTATATCGAAGAGGTAACCCTCCGTAACGAGGTCCGAACCTTCTCCGAGACACAATTTCCGGATACACCTAAAGAGGAGGCTCTCAACGATGGGTTTGTGAAGATAGGTCACTTTACTTATGAAAAGAAGAATTCCGGCGATGGAGTTCAGGTTTTCAAGTTGAGTGATGAACTCTCAAGGATGGCCGCCATCACACACCATGTCGTCATCAGAGCCATAAACAATTATGGCGCTGACCACACGTGTTTCTACCGACTGAGGTTGTACGGCGAGCTCGTAGAGCGACCAGACGATCCGCCAATCGTCGACAATGGCTGGAAGTGGTTCTGAATTCTCGTGTAATGCGCATGTATCCAAATAGCCTGCCAATATCACCAATTTCATGAAAACAGATGTACCGAGCAATGCTTTTTCGCGGCATGGTATTGGAAACGGACTGGACTTTTGTTTGGAGAAGGGTTCCTTCGGAGCTTGGTTTGAGTTTTCTGTTACGAGGCCAGCAAACGTATACCGCAGACGAAGGTCTGACGGAATTGGCGAACTAGAGACTGGGGTCGGGAATGATGATACCAAACTCATCGAGTGTAGCTTACTCGTATCGCAATTTCACACACACTTGTTGCATTCCTGTACAATGTATATGACACGGTTGGTGTCCTGGTGTTTTCGTTTTATGCAAGGGAGCCCCTACAGATACATATCTTATATAAAAACAATCACAATTGTCGAGATGCAAAACAGGATTATCATGAACTAAGGCATTATTGTGGCTATCATGATAAAGTGATGCCTTCAATGAGAAGGTATTTGACAGCTTTGATTAGAATATATGCGTAGAAAACCCGATAAAACACACTATTCGTCTAACAAGCCCGCCGCAAGCGCTTCATAATCTTCTAGGGTATCCGGCTCCTCCGTAATCTCGATAACTTTGCCTTTGCCCTTGCCCTTCTTCCTTCCCTTCTTCTTATCCTCGTCTTCCGAGTCGTCTTGGAACCATTTCTTTGCCTTCTTTCTTGGCCGTTCTTCGTATTCTTCCTCTTCAGAGTCACTGCCCCCCCGTGCCCCTCCAGCAACAGGGAGAGAGGCCAGGAATGATAGCGGGTCCTCGCCATCGTCGGGCGTCTCTAGTCGGGGCATAGCACCCGTAGACTCTAGGCCATTCTCTAGCGCCTCGCGAGCCTTCCGCTTTTCTCTCTTCTCTCGCCGCTTCTCCTTGGCTAGTGCCTTGTCGTCGACATCCGCTTCCTTAACCCTAGCGAATTCGTCTTCGACAAACTTCCGCCGTTGCGCCTCGGCAGAGCCGTCGCGCTCGAATGTCTCCTCGCCCTGGATGCGGTACGGGTGGTGCGCAACGCCTTCTTCGTCAAATATAATGCGGTCACCCTTGCCTTTGAACTTCAACATTTTCTTCTTGGATTTCAACATCTTCTCTCTCCTCTTCGAATCGACAATGAATGGTTCCTCGCCGCCAAGGCCGTGTATGATCTTAGCCCCTATTGGCAATGCTGATTCACCGTCTGCCGCAGCATCCAAGTCGTCGCCCTCGATGACCCTCTTCACCGCCAAGAAATCGTCCTCGCTATCCTCTCCTGCCTTGTCCGTATTGTCCCCTACCAACTTAGTGTAATGATCAGTGAGAACGTCTTGATTGGTTCGCTCAAACATCTTATCCGTCTTCGTCCGTGCTTTCCGCTTCTTCTTCTCGGAGTCGAATTCCGAGTCTGAGTCGGAGAGACCAGCGCGTGGCATATTCTTCAACTTCTTAATATCTTCTCCCTTCTCAAAACTGATTATGGGCGCTCCTGGTAACCCTAAACTCGCAGCGTATGCTTCCAGATCAAGATTTTTCAGATTAAAAAGTTCTTTATCCCGCTGTAGATGTATCGACCTAGCATATGAGATGAAGGCTTTTGATGCTAAATACTTCAAAGCAGGGTCTTTGAAGACCATACTTTGGATTGACTCGTCGATAGACTGCTTCTTATTCTCTCGCACGTTGACTCTTTTGATGGGTATTTTCTTGGACTCGAGGCGTTTTAACATGCCCTCTTCCTCGCTAGGATCTAAGAAGAGAACGGCCTTTCCATCTTTGTTAAAGCGGGCAGTCCGACCAACCCTATGAATGTACGTATCGACGTCTTCGGGAGCATCCACCTGTACCACCCAGTCAACTGAGGGGAAATCCACTCCTCTAGCAACTACATCAGTAGCAAAAAGGCATGCCTGTTTTGACGCCGCGTAGCTGGACGTAATCTGCATTCTCTGTGCTTGTTTCTGGGCCCCCAAGAGGTGATATAGCGGCACACCCGGCCGGAGATGCCTCATTGTCTCAAAAGCAAACCGTACTTGTTTTCCCGATGAGAAGAAAACCAGGATCTTGCTCTTGAGATTAGCTTTTATGAAGCCATATAGAGTATTCAATTTCGAAGCGAGCGGAGTAACGAGGTAATGTTGCTGTAGAGACTCTGGTGTAGACGCTGCGGCGCTTTCGTGTACGGCGATATATTCGGGGTCTTTGAGGCTTAATCTTGATAGATCAGACACTTTACGCGATTGTGTAGCTGAAAAAAGCAGAGTCTGGCGTTCTTTCGGTAGGTGCTCGACTAAGGCGTCGACGGCTGACTTGAATCCCATATCCATAATTCTGTCCGCCTCGTCAAGTACTAGTATTTGCAGATTGTCCACTTGCATTCCCGACGTGGAATCAAGATGTTGAAGCATCCGTCCTGGCGTGCATACTAGAATAGACATACGTCCTAGGCGCTCAGCTTCTTCCTTCAAACTCTTGCCTCCAATCACCAGGCCGGCGGAAAACGAGTGAAACCTCCCAATCTTTGTCAATACTTGGAACGTCTGCACCGCGAGTTCGCGCGTTGGTGAGATAATGAGAGCACCGAGGCCGTCATATTCAGTCCAGCGGGCGCGGTATAGCTTTTCAAGCACAGGAACAAGAAACGCGAGTGTCTTTCCGCTACCAGTCTTCGCGGCACCCAGGATGTCGTGGCCCTTCAGGGCGGCGGGGATGGCGCGAGCCTGGATATCTGTGGGTGTCTGGAAATGGGAGGCTTCGATTCCCGACGCAGTGGGAGAGGAGAGGGGTAGATTCGAGAACTTGGTCGTATCGGCCGTCTTGGGGTCAAATTGGTCGACAGCATTTTGCAGCTGGTCTAGAGAGTCCTGCTCCCGCTTTCTCTTCAGCGATTTTTCATCTTGTTTTTGCTTCTGGCGGTGCTGTTGCTGTTTCTGTTGTTTTTGCTGTGGCTTGCGCTTTCCATTGAGAGACGGCATTTGGGAGGCACCTTGGGAGAGAAATCGGTAGCGTCCTGACGATATGAGCCGAATCGAATTACGGGTTTCGGTTTGCGCCTGTATAAAGTGCAATCGATCCAACAAGAAAAAAAATATGGGTTGGCGGGGATCTGCCGGATTTCAGTTGCAGCCAGTCTAGATCGAGCTTGACCGCCCTGAGTAACATTAGACCGCCTACCGATCTAGGCGAGCCTGTAACTAGACTAATGCTAGGTTAGGTACCTTAGGTACAGCATACCGGGCTGTATTAGATCTTGACGTGCGTGAGCCACTTTCAAAATCTCACAAGCCACGTGTGGTGTGGAGCAAGACGGACCTTACCTACTTAGGTTAGGTCAATGGAACAGAAATGCGGCTGTATTAAGTAGACAGTCACTCATATTCATTCGTCTTCAAATTCGGCCCTGGTATCAGGTGTCATATTCGTCATTCATATCTCAGTCCCTAGCTAAAAAGAAATCTCTTCGCACAAAATCTACAGGTCGACCAAGTAACGGGGTAATAAATAACCTTTAAGTTTCCAACTCATTTCCAGTACATTTTCACTTTGAACAAACCGCCTTATAGACGGGCCTTCTCTTTCAGTGGTGTAGCATCTTCGATAATCAAATCAGCGCCACGCTCAGCACAACCCAGGACGGTGACCATGGGGTTGATCGATGGAATTGTTGGGAAGAT
The DNA here is from genome assembly GCA_037356095.1 of Xylaria sp. Z21. Lineage (NCBI taxonomy): Eukaryota > Fungi > Ascomycota > Sordariomycetes > Xylariales > Xylariaceae > Xylaria > Xylaria sp. Z21. Next base: position 48,968 of record JBAWJX010000101.1, on the reverse strand, counting down.
TCCAGCGTCGATAATACGCAGGTTTTTGAAACCTCGAACCTTCAATTTCTCGTCGACAACGGCTAGCTCATCACTCTTTGTATCGCCCATTCGGGTCGTTCCGCATGGATGGTAGACAGTGTGAGCCACTTTACGCGCATAGTGGCTGATATCTTCATCAGACTGGACGTTGGGACCTGGCGCAATCTCCTTCTTGATCCAGTCTTTGAATGGTGCTTGTTCAGCAACCTTGCGGGCCGCCCGCATTCCGTATACAAGCGTGGCAGCATCGTAGCCCTCGGGGTCGGTGAAATATCGGAAGTCAAGAGCTGGCTTGACTTTCGGGTCAGCAGAGGTGAGGAACAAACGTCCTCGAGACCTTGGCCGTGGGATGTTGGGTGTCATGCAGAACGCATAACCATCCTCGATATCAGGGTATCCAAGGCGAAGAGTGTTGAGGGTAAATGGAATCTGATAGCAGTGCATCATGACATCAGCAATGTCGCCGTCAGAGAGCCCCTTGGGGTTTGCCGCCGACTTCTTAGCACCGGCGCCAGGAGCCTCACGACGCAAAAAGATTCCAGCATCCGAGTCCATTGTCGTTTGGTTTTGTGGCACAGGCTTCTTCAGCTCCCACATGATGATACTCTCGGGATGATCTTGCAAGTTCTCGCCAACGCCAGGAATATCACGGACAACGGGAATGCCTAGGGAGGTTAGCTGCTCCTTAGGCCCCAGTCCTGAGAGCAACATCAAGCGAGGCGTGTCGACGGCTCCGGCGCAAAGGATTGTTTCGCTCCGAGCCTTTACCGCGCGCGAAGAGCCATCCTGAAGCGCAAGGTCTAAGCTGCTAACCTTATCACCACTAACGTTGATCTTAGACACCCAAGCATGCGTCAGAATTGTCAGGTTTGGTCGCTTCTCTTCACCTCGAAGAATAGGGTGAATATAGGCTACAGAGGCGCTAGATCGCCTGCCGTCATCCGGATTGTAGCTGACCGAGAAGAACCCAACGCCTGTTTTAAGCGAGCCAGTTTCCTCGATTTGCTTATTGAAATTGTCGATTACTGGGATGTCCAAGGCCGTGCTACATGACTCGACCCAGTCCTTGCATAGCTGGTTCCTGTGCTTCGCATGGACCGGTTGAATAGTATTCTTCAACTTGCTCACTGTTTTCATAAATGTTGGGAAAGTCCAGCCTTTTGCCCCAAGTGACTGCCAGATATCTAAGTCATATTCAAACGGCTTGAAAGATATCAAGGTGTTGTGTGATGAGCACCCTCCAAGGACCTTCGCACGCGAATGGCGAATGAATGAGTTGCCTAATTCATATTGTAAGAGCTTGCTAGTTGTCAAACGGCCAAGGAAAGATCACTTACCCATTGGCTGTTCGGTTGTGCCATAGTCGTAATCAAGCTCGCCGCCAAGCAACTGCAACCATTGTCGCAGATCGAGGACGCGATCATCATTATAATCGCTGGGACCTGCTTCGATCAAAAGCACACGCTTGTGAGGTAGGTTTTCCGCCAGCCGAGCTGCAACAACACAACCCGCGGTGCCTCCACCGACGACGACATAGTCGTATTTGTCGGTATCCGCGATGGGAAGCTGAGCGGTCGTCATTTTGACTCAAAGACCTGTAATTCACAACAAAGATTAATTGTCTAGTCAGAATTAACAACGCAAGCCCAGTACAGAAAAGTTTACAAAAGAATGTAGCAAGTCTTCTGACAAGGAATGCAGATTCAGTCAGATTCTTCGCCAAGGCCGGTGGTAGAAGATGGTTTACACGGTACACTATATACCCTACTGCAGCTATCTGACTAGCTTTACCCACCTAGTTAGACTCGCCCTAGTCCACGGGGACAGATGCATAGGTACAGCCGTATCTACTCACGCGAGCGCCTATTCCTACCTACCAGCCGCACAGGTACGCCGTACGTAAGCCGATAAGGACTGGGGTCTGGTATCTCTACTGTATCGACTGGTAACGGGAATGAAACTTGATAACGCTAGTTATATGGTCTTAAACCTGATTAAAGCGAAGTTAGCTGGGGTTCGATATCTACGACCCCCGTGCACTCCGCCACCGATCGTATCGTCCATCTGTACATGTTTTACAGAGTCTGGTGTAGAGGCTTGGCCCACCGCTTTCACCGAAGGAACAAAAAACATACAGCCCCGGATCCACCTAGAACGGCCGCACGAGGAATCCTGTACGTCGGTCCGACGCTTTTACCCCACATTTGACTAGGACGCAACCTGAATTAGGTAACCAGTAAGCTTGGTTAACTACGACATGTGGTGTATATATTGAAGTTCTTGGGTGCTACATGCAATTGGCGGACAACCGCCATTTTTCAATAAAGAAAATATACCGACAAGTGCAGCAATAGTCGCAAACTTTGTGAGCATAGTTATTTGTTACGGAATATACATAGGTAAGTATCTACGTTCTTTACAGAATACCTATCAATACATATGTCAGTTCCGAGAGGAACTAAAGCAACTAAAGAAGCGGGGCCGAACTTGTGTAGAAATGATGCACGGCCAGCGTAGGTACCATAGCCTACATGTAGGTACGGGTAGGTATCTATACTCGTATTCCTTCGACGTCGAGACGATAACTCATCAAGCTAACAACCGCGCACAAGAACCCGAGTCTGCTCCGGCCGGCCACTCCGGCTATCTAGATATGCAATAGGAGGAGATCTGACCCAAAAGACCGCCAGCAGAAGACACCCTAGTTAATAATCCGATAACAATATATCGACTACTATCTACCCGTAAATCATTGATGAGAATAGTGCACAAGCCGCACTGCGAGGTAAGTACTGTATGCTGTAGGTACACTAGGCCAAAGGCTATCCGGCCAGCCTTCTGGATTACCGTCTACGAAATAGGTAATAACTAGGCAAGACGTACAGTAGCGTATGCAGGTACTACCTATCCTCCCTCGTGGCATGGCATGATCATGAAATGATGATTATCACTCTCGGATCCAGCGAACGGCAACTAACACAATTGTGACACCTCTAGTTCATGAGTACAAATAGTATCGTACAAACGGTGTGTGACACGAGACCAATATCAACGGCTCTAACGGCCATGCATGGTGACGAAGGCAGTCCTCGACATTACATAATAGAGTCCCATGAAAATGTTTTTGAAACAGCCATGAGGCGATTGGCCGCTGGCTTGTCCAGCGGTGGTTTCTATTCCCCAGCCCCTGCACCGACTTTTAGTGGGCGGTGAGCCCGGCTACTAGGTAGTTAGTTCGTTACCGGTACCTGCGATCAAGTGTGGAGCCGTCCAGGTAGATATTAGAGCCATTACGTATCTCTATCTCTATCCAGATAACGTCACTCTGCACTTTAGCTAAGGTTAGCCTCCCAACTAGAACAGACCTATGTAGGCAGTCTCTGTTGAAGGAAGTATCTCGGTATTGCACAGTGCGTCGGAAGATATCCGCAGCCTGTATTCACTGTGCCTCTCAACTTATCCATAGCAGTTTGCTTTGCAGCCTCATGAGAGATACTGATTACATACTATCTATAGCATAGTTACTGATATGCATGCTAAATCAGTAAGTCTTTGAGCTACGCCAACATCCATTTCCACCATTCTATCAACATGGTCCAAATAGAAACGGAGCGTCACACCTTCTATGCGGGCAAGCCGCAGCCAGCCTCAAGGTCGTCTGGTCATATTGAAACCATCGACCCGTCAAACGGAAAGCCTCTATGCAAGATACATACGTCATCCCATGAGTCGATAGACGCCGCCATTAAGTCTGCACAAGATGCCTTCCCATCATGGTCCGCCACACCACCTGTAGAGCGCGCCCGGATACTCCAGCGCGCCGTTGCCTTACTGCGGCAGCGCAACGACGCTCTCGCACGGGTTGAGACCCTTGACACGGGCAAGCCTTTCTCAGAGACTTCGACAGTTGATATCGTAACAGGCGCGGATGTGCTGGAATACTTTGCCAACTTGGTGGCCAGTGGAGGCTTGAATGGAGAGTCTTTTTGCCTGCGGCCTTCTGCTATGGTTTATACCTCCAAGGAACCTCTCGGTGTATGTGCTGGCATTGGAGCGTGGAACTATCCAATCCAGATTGCGCTTTGGAAGTCGGCTCCTTGTCTAGCCGCCGGGAACTGTATGGTTTACAAGCCGAGCGAGTTCACCCCGCTACACGCGGAATACCTAGCCGAGATATATCGCGAGGCAGGACTACCAGATGGTGTCTTCAACGTCATATACGGTTCTGGACAAGTTGGCGCGTACTTGACAGCGCACCCTGCCATTGCCAAGGTCAGCTTCACTGGACAAGTCGCTACAGGAAAGAAGGTTGCCGGCTCTGCCGCCGGGGGCATGAAATACGTGACCATGGAGCTCGGCGGGAAAAGCCCGCTAGTTGTGCTTCCAGATGCGGCAGTAGACCAAGCAGTTGACATAGCCATGATGGCGAACTTCTTCAGCTCAGGCCAGGTATGCACGAACGGCACACGAGTTTTCATTCCCCGCGCCATGAAGAAAGAATTCGAGAAAGTGCTCCTTGAGAAAATGCCATTTATCCGTGCAGGCGACCTGTCCGACATGGCCACGAATTTCGGGCCCCTAAACAGCAAGGTCCACCACGCCAAGGTTCTCGATTACATCCGTCGAGGCGTCGAGGAGGATAAAGCGACACTTCTATGCGGCGGCCCGAACCAACCCGCCGACCTGCCCGCAGATCTACAAAAGGGGTACTGGGTCGCGCCAACAGTGTTCACTGATTGCAATGATAGCATGGTTATCGTGCGCGAGGAAATCTTCGGCCCCGTGATGGCCATTCTCACATACGACACGGTCGACGAGGCCGTTCAGCGTGCCAACGCCACCGAGCTGGGCCTTGCAGCAGGCGTGGTAGGCCGAGACATCGATCAGTGCCATTTAGTTATATCCAGGCTAGAGGCCGGCATTACCTGGGTGAACACGTGGGGCGAGTCACCAGCTGAGATGGCAGTTGGTGGATGGAAGCAGAGCGGCCTTGGGGTGGAAAATGGGAGGAGAGGTCTAGAGGCCTGGGTGAGAAACAAGAGCACGATTATTGAAATGGGTGGCAGTGCCGCCACGGTCTTTTCGAAGTTATAATCGGATCGTTTCGGTTATCTCAAACGTTAAAAATCCATGAGCAACATAGTTATTAGCCATTAATCGCATCGATGAATTGGACCGAGTACCGTTAGGATGCGCGCCGGTAAAGGGAAGCTTACCTTCATAACTTACCAAGCTTACTTCGTCGGTACCCAGGATGATCTCTGCGGCTACGGGCTAGAATTCTCTAACACCCCAATACTGATCATACTATTAGCTGCTAGGTTGATCGTTAATAGCCAGGGAAAGGTAACAGCCTCGAAGCTTACTTCGATATATTAAACTACATCTTAGAACTCTTTCGACATAGGGTATCTCCGTCGCCGCAGCAGCAGATACATTATTTATCATAGCCACATAGACCGTTAATAAAAGTAGGGTTTTCAATAAGTCCTCTGCGGGAGCCAAAGCTGTGGTAGCTAGATAATCGTTTTAAGTTGCCCGCCAAGCATCAGCTTTTCAATACGGCATAGTTTGTTTCCAGCCTCGCTTTAATAGAAGGTACCACTAGAATGATTATTTGTTTTTTTTTTTTTTTTTTTTTTTTTTTTTTTTTTTTTTTTTTTCGTTATTTAGTAGGCCCGAAGCCCTACTAACCCTCTGAGAAAACAAGGACCAAGACCTACCCACCCACCAAGATGACCGCCAACTGTTGGGACCGCAGAATATGCTTCACGGACTTGCTACGTGAGTAAGCTGATTGCCATGTGTGCAGACCAAGACCACTAGAATGATTATAACTTGTAATTTATAGGGGGGGGGTTCATTTAAGTAAACAATTAAATATCTATATAGGGGCTTTGATAACTTAGTAGTTTATACATAGGTAATTGTTTAATTGGTTGAAGGTGCTACTACCAAACTGCCTACTTAATGCGGCCCGCGCAGCTATATATATAAGTATTCGTAAAAGGGATAAAGGAGGTTTAGGTCGCCCTTTATCGCTGTAACATATCTGACCATGTGCGCGTAAAGATCAGACGCCTCGATTCTTGAATCCAACCAGGCTCCAGGACCTCCTTTGGCGTGAATTGCTATCAGCTCCTCGCACATGCGCGTAGGTAAATATCTCAACACCAACTCCATGTCCTCCCTCTTTTCGTCATCCTTCCTTCCCTGCCATAGCATCAGTGTTGCAAAGCTAATCACCAGATATATGATTTCCTTGTATAGCCGCCCGCATTCCTCGCCCAAGGCTTGCTTACACAAGACCTCTGCTTCGTGGCAAAACACATCCGCGTGATAGCCATAGGAACTAGGAGGCTGCTTTCCGCCGGGTAGTATCTCCCGCAACAGATAAATCGTCTGCCAATGGACGTCCTCTGACTCCTCATATTTTTTCTGGTAGACGAGAAGCCTTGCAATCTCGCGCATGTTCTTCACTGTTGAATGATTCTTCAGGCCTATCTTGCGCCTCAGCTCAAGCGCCTTCTTCCACACGGTTTCAGCATCTTCGTACCGAAGCTGACGACCGAGGACACATGCAAGGCCGTCCATTAGCTCTAGCCTTTTCGAATCCCATTCTCCTTGTGCTTCGTGTTTTATTAGGGACAACGCCTCCTTAAACATGCCTTCCGCCTCAGTGTCTCTGGAAACAGAACATAAACTTTGCCCCAGCTGACGGAGTAGTTCCTCCTTGGTCGTGATATCCTCGGCGTATTCAAGGGACTTTATGAGATTCTGTGCATGCGGAATATATATTTCCCACGTTCCTTCATCCTCCCAAGGCTTTATTGTCGTGAAGTGTTTGAAAACCTTGGTGGCCCATTCTTGGCGACCCCCTGTGTTGGTCAACCAGTGTAGGATCGACCATCGAACTAGTCGATGAATATCGTATGTGCCCTCTTCGTCTTGTTCGGTGATGAACGCAAATCCTTTCAAGGTACCAATAGCTCGCGTTGCTTCGCGATCCCGGGCCGGCGGTAGAAGCGACCGTGGTATATCTTTCTCCGATAAGAAGGAGATGTGTCTTAGATACGCTGCCGCTAACGGGTCGCGTTCGGAGATCTTTTCGAAAGAGATGTAAAAAGTCTGGAGGACCGGATTCGGAATCGCCTGATAACGATGGCGGTCTGTGAAATCCTCGTCTAGTATATTATCCGTAACCTCGTCGCTTTGTTGGCACAATTCGAGGTATTTCGTAGTTGTAATATCTTCTTTCGCCATATACGCCGTTGCTTGCTTGACAGCGAGCGGCAAATCCTCCAAAAAGTCTAGCAACTTGTCTGTGTCCTTTGAATTTCGCAGATGCGTTTCATTCAACAACTTTCCTAAGAGCCCGTAAGATTCGTCCCTCTCAAACCTCCCAATTTGTATAATATTTGCCTTGGTTGAGACGAGATCTACTGCTGCTTTATGATCTCGCGTGGTAAATAGGATGGAGCCGTTATAATTACTGCTTGGGAGAAAGTCAGATAGTGTCGCATCGCCAGAGAATAGCCGTGAATCGTCGACATTATCAATGATTAAGAGCCATCTACCGGAGCTTTCGCAGTCCAGTGCTTCCTTAACAAGGAACTTGAAGTCGACCTTCTTCTCCTGATCCATCCTTTTGACTCCCAGAGCATCGCCAATTTCACGGTAGGCCTTCTCAAAACTAGAGACATCCACGGCGGGAACCCAGAAAACAGAGCAGTCTAGGTGCATGTTGCGGACCTGGAAAGCTGCTTCAAGAGCAATCTGTGTTTTACCAATCCCCCCGAGGCCTTCGATAGCAGTCCGTTGGCAGCTGCATTCGTCTACGCTTGGGGGTATCTTTGCGCGAAGCTGTTCCAAAATTGCGTCACGCCCGACGAAGTCGTTGTTCCGGCCAAAGGGAACAGTCCAGTGAGATTTCTGCTTCGCTTGGTTATGTTGCATAGCCATGACATGTGGTGCGTCCTTAACCATCCTTTGAATTTCTTTCAATAGCAGCAAATAGTTCTCATCGTCGGCTCCGTGAAACTTGTTCAACCCGGTATGGTTAGCGTCCAAGTGTAGCATTCTCTTCCCGGGAATGGTAGCCGACTGGAGATCCACGAGCTATGCCCTGTTAGCAGGTAGAGAAGCGAACGGGTTGAATGCAGCTTGGATGGGACTAACAATTTGCTTCCACAGAGTAAGTTTGCCCAGATCAAGTTTCCCCAGACCAAGTTTCAAACCGAGTTTCCCCAGACCAAGTTTCAGACCGAGTTTCTCCAAACCAAGCTTCCGACCAAGTTTCCTCAGACTAAGTTTCCCCAGACCGTACCTCGTCTTTTTCTGTTCATAGAAGCACACAATATCCGTTTCCCCATAGCTAGTCCAGAACTCGCGAAAGACATGGAGTAGGTCTACCCTACCCTTGTGTAGGACCTCAACTAGTGTTGTATCATACCCAACAAGCTTAGCAAGCCATGCGCCCCATGTTGCTAGATCGCACCCCCTAAAAGGTACCCCTAGAAAGAGAAGGCCCGTCATAGAATGGCGTATATTAGAATAGCGGTTCCCGGGAACAGCAGCATTCAGTGCCTATATCAATTAGCATGCGTTCTATAGCCTTTCCGGGAAGTTGGACAGACGTCTTCGATAACAAGGCCTCCAAAACTATGCCCAATCAGAATGAGTGGTCGCTGGCGTTCCTATTTTTAAAAAAAATCAGCAATAATGGCTAACAAGGCTGACACTCACACACCCAACTGAATTCCTTACCTCATCGCGACTCCTGTGTTGTGATAAGATATCCAAGAACTGCTCAGAACACTCTCTTAACGAAGTCTTGAGATCGGCGTTCATCCAGTCAGAATCATAACTATATGTAGCAATCCGTGCATTATTCACATCCGATGGAAGTAAATCTCGGAGCCACATCACCTCCACCTCCTGGTCGTCTTCATCGTCTTCCTCACGCTTTCGCTTCCGCGACGTAGGAACATCTGCTCCTGGAACCTTCCTCACCCAAGTATAAAACGCATTTGACCCTAGTCCCTGGACAACAATGATGCTATGTAATATTAGCTTGATTTCTTCGCTGGTATTGGTATTTACCTACTCCACTTCCGAGGAACATCCAGCCTCAGGCAGGCTCCAAATATTTAGGCCATTCTTTCTAACTGTCTCTTTGGTGCAGATCATTTTCGCTTTACCCCTCGAACGAATGCTTAGTATTTTCGAAATTTGGTTGCTTGGCTAAAAGCACAACAGAATACTGTAAATGATAGTGACCGATGGTTGTCATAAAATGTGAGTTAACGCTTCTATAATGGGCAACGAGAATGAGGAAATTATATAGCGTAGCTCAGCTCAGCTTATGTGAGAACGGGTTAATTAGAGGCAACCAATATTGGGCGCTAATGGTCACAGCCTGCATGTAACGAAACCCCCAGCGCCGCCTCTGGTACTACAGAGGCGTGTTTCGTGTCAATTGCTCACAGCGTAGCTAGTGGGATTCGCAATCGCTTCCTTGAGACGTTGATCCGTCTTTGGTAAAGTTTTTGCACGTCAGGCAGAAAGACAAGCCACACAGTTTAACCTGCTGGGCTGGGCCGCAGCATGATAGAATAGTTCACTATCCATAGGTCTGTGTGTGAAGGCTTCGACGGGCTGTGCAATCTGATGGGAAGACTTGTCTACGGCTGTGTCGTGGCCTGAAGTTCTACGTTGTTCACGTAGCGACAAAATTGCAAACGAAGATATGGTGAGAGAACATAGTGAACTTGCTGTCCATGGCCATAGTTTACAAGGTTGGCTAACATGCCGTACGCTAGTTGTCGCCGTTTCCATCAGACTCCCGAAGACCGAGACTATGGCTAACGGTAGTTCTTGTTGCCCTTGGACCCATCCTATCACCTAGATTCTGGTAGTATACCCCCATCAGGCTATAATATCACAGCACACATCGAGGGTGAGCTCGGTGTACAAAGGTCGTACAAGGACTTTGGGTGGTTGTAGATGGCCGGCCGGCCGGCCATACGACCATGTCTACTCCACCGCCAGGCTCTGCTCGGCCAAGAGATCTCTCCTATTAAGTAGATAGGCGTGCACCTCATTGAGACTGCGGAATGAATATTCCTCAAACCGACCCCACGCTTCCTGCCTCAGCCGCTTTTCTGGGTGAATATCTGAACACCTAACAATTGCGCCTCCTCAGGGATTAGGGGAACCGGAGAGATCACGAGGCCTCAATACGATGAGGCGAAAAAGGGTGCTCTCGGGTTGCTCTTCTCCTGGCTCAGGTTCATCACGCACGAAAGCGGTCTCTAGCTTGCGAAAGAGAAGCGCTTAATTTCGGAAGTCAAATAAAGAACTTCGTCTCAACCTCCTCAAAAAAGTCCAATTCCTGTCGCAATGGTCATTCCGAGAAATTGCAGCGATGGGGGCCCTTGTTTCGGAACATTATCGTATGGGCGACAAAGTCTCGGTGACAACGGCGCCTTCTGGTGTGCATCACATTGGTTTGCCGTCTTCTCCATCTGGGCCCTCTCACTGCCGTGTGTTTTTTGTTTTTCTTATATTTTCAATCAATACTATGAATCACTCGTATGTACCTAGGTACCTAGGTAGTTATGATGAGATACTGGCATAGTTGAATGGATAAAGCGATCTATTCTCCTGGTATCTAATAGCTTCCACGATCAAGGGATTCAATTGACCAAAGTAAAATTTATCGAACAATCCAAATGACTAGGTAGCTAATTCCCTATTTAGAAAAAAAGATTTGCATCCTTTATAACTTGAAGCCTCTGGTTGCACGTGACTGACTCACCATCAATGAAGTCCTGCATCAATACAAGCATCCCTAGACGGGTAATCCCCTGGTACATACCTAGTCCCGCCAGGTTTTACCATCGGTGTTTAGTCTTTCAGTGGTTTATGCGATTATCATCATGCTCGAGGAAGCTCGTGTTGCTCTAACTCTCTGGGCGGTTTTAGTATTATTCTGTACATGGGATGCTATGCGCCTAAGGCAGTAGTCTCCCAGACGTTGAGATAGTTATCATGCTGGGATATTTAGCATCTTTTCTTTTCGGCCCTCATTTTTCTTCTCGAAGCTAGGTTGCAATCAAGCGATGGGACCGTACGTGCAATGGATTGGCTACATAGAAGTCTTTCGCCTCTCAGGTCAATCTGACGAGAACAGCAGACCTGATTTTATGGTTGGCGAATAATATCGACAAAGGCCGAATGCTGCGCTAGAACCTCCAAGGCGGCTAAATTCAGGCTGCATTGATTGCGCCGATCCCTTGGCTGGAAGAACTCGTCAGATTTGAAGGCCACCCAGCTCTCGGTTAATAAGAAGGGCAATTGTATTTGATTATTTATAGCAACATAGTTGTACTGTTTCTAGTCGTTCCGGATCTCCGTTCGTGGCGAAAGGGTTAGAGTATCTTTCTTAGTAGACTGAAGGGGACAATTGTATATCAATTATGTTATTACATACTAAGTGCGATACTTAGCTAGATCTAGACTCTTCTCTTCCACGTCGGAAACAGTGGCCTTTCTTGTACTAGTCGAGTTAATGCGCTGAGCCCCTTATGGTTCTGTAAACGTTCAATCTATCCTATATTAATTAACTGCACAATCAAGCAGGATCGGTAGCCATGACGTATATCAGCGTCGATAATGGTCACTCGTATAGTGGTTCAGATTATCGTACCTGCGAGTGGAAGTGAATGATTGGATACTCGCGATCGCTGGGGAACTAAATTTGCTGTATGTTTTCTAATTCGGGGCATCCGCCTCAATAGACCACATTCTCTCTCGACCTGGTACCCGACCAGGGAGACAGGAATAGGTTTCCAGAAAGGGCTTCTCGTCCCTGCCGAGGATAAATACTTGTCAAATCCGACTCGGAGGTATGCTGGCGTTACCCTACCAAACAAGGATTTAAATGGCTTATCGTTCCAGCCCCCCGATACCCCTGAGGATCCGATTGATAGAGGGTATTCTGATTCTATTCCCATGCAACGCAAATCTGGGAAACATAACCATGATTTGAACGAGGTCCTACGACTAGGCCTACTAGAAGGAAATCTAGACCATCAAGTGACGCGACCGGGTCGATGGGTTCACGTTCTTATCGATCGGACCAGACCAGAATATAAGTGGCATCTGCATCCTATCTTCTGTTGAGAAACCCGAGAGCCACCTATCAACCTCATCTCCACCTCCTAATATATTGGTCACGAACACGTCTGTTAATCAAGTCAACTCTTATTGATCATCAACCGTTCTCACCTCGACTATCAAGATGAAGGTATAACAGACGTTTGCAATGACAGTAATACCGAGCTAATGATGTTCGTAGTTCACTGCCGCCCTCGCATTTCTTCTTCACACAACCGCGATCCTCGCAGCGCCCACGATATTGCCGCAAGAAGCAGTGAACGGCGGGCTCCCTAGCGATGTGACCCCTGACCCAGCAGGAGGCCCACCGTCCTGGCGTCTCGACTGCGGTTCTCCGGGCACGACCAGCTTGTGTTCGGCTGCGAATAGCGGCGCCCACTGCGACCCCATCACGGGCGTCCTAACTATCACACTCGGAGGCACGTGTGGCGCCTGCAAATGTCTGTCTGCGGACCAATGCACTGGAAGATGCGGCTGAGGGACCATGATCTATGAGACGATGAAAAGTACATTGTGCGAATAGAAACTGGCTATACGGAAGATCAACTGGATATAAAATCCGTCCGAGGGATGAAGCTACAGACATAGCAAATTACCACTCATTATTTGGGCTGCGCAACCATATTTGCTTCATTGCCCTGCCTTCAAGGTTGTTATTGTGCTCATACGCCTCCCGTCTTAGGCATCAACTTTCTGTAACTTTGCTGTGTGCCATCAGCGTAGACTAGGCGATGGCATACACCGAGCTGTACTTCTCTATGCCCGCACGCCCTACCAATAGCGCTTGCTGAGTGCTGAGTGCCAACATGCCTCGTACGCGGGCCCGTGCATACAAGCCGTAAAAGCCGTATATTGTTGCTCATCTACACGACTCAACCGAGGGGTGCTGGGTAAATTAATGACCTCAGGGGTACTTTACTTAGCTGTTGGAGAATACGGCAGCTTTGGTGGGGCTTGCTTCGGGAGGGGCTTTACGTAGATTGGCGTACACACTGTACAGCAGTATGCTGTACCTACTTGCACAATAGCAGATAGACCCCACTAGCTAAGCTAGGATAAGGGGGCATCTTATCGATAGGTCGGCACTTGCATAGCAACATGCAACCTACCTGCATGTCGAATGTAAATATTGTTGAACCAAATACCTACCTACCTATCTACCTATAGGCATACTGGACACTCAAGGTAGTAGCCAATGCAAAGACAACTAGCCTAGCTCAAGCGGCCATTTCTTCTTCTCCCCGTAGAGGAGGGAAGAAAATGCCACCATGTCATCTTACCAGTCCAATTCGTCACTGGCGCGAACACGATCTCTACGTGTGCCTGCGAAACCAACCTTGACCGCCGCTCAGACAGCAGCACCGCCTGTACAGAAATCCGCACAAATACCGACTTGCACGTCCAATGTGTTCCTATTTCTCACTAACTCGCGTCTCTTGGACCTTGACCTTGAACCCGACTGGCCGGACATCACCCCTACGACCTTCTCTGCCAAGGATGCCGCCGGTGGACAGAAGAAACGCATCCAATGTGTTGAGTGGGCTCTCTACCAGCTCTTCTCGCTATGGGATCACAATGATACGCAAAACGTATGTCATGCCGCATTTCCTAGCCCGTAACTTCATTTTCAATGTATAACTAACCAGGCTGCAGAAGCTACGTCCTTTCTACCCGCCTGCCGACCAGGTTCAATCGATCAACCTGCGCGCCGCCCTAGTACGAAGCCTTGAAGCAGCCAAAAAGAATGGCGTGCTTGGCCGCGATGTGCTTATACGAAAGACAATGCTCGACGAGTGCAAAGGGGAGAGACTAGAAGAGGTCCTTGCCGTGTTCTCTTCAGCTGTGCTCAAGAAGTTGGTTGCCGAACGAGCTCTCAACTCTGGACCGGAATATAGACCGACCATCTCGGAAAGTATATCGTTGGAGAATTGGGGCTATACAGGCGATAGGACTGAACTCAATGGGCTCTTACTTGCCCACAAGGCCTCCTTAAAATCGATCTTGGAAAAAAAAAGAGCTGCCCGAGAAAAATACCGTAGCTTCGAGGAGTTCCTTGAAATGAAAGAACGAGGAATTGCCCGACGCCGAGAACAAGCGAAATCTGAGGCACGAGACAAGCCTGTAGAGACGCCGGACACAGAAAAATCCGAGGTTCGCAGAATTCTGCGGAACAACTGGGCTGGCAATGAGCAATGGGTCGACGGGTTGCTCGGTGACAGTTCCTCTCAGAAGGGCGGCTTATTAAACACGCCATTTGATGATGTCTGGGGCGGCGTACAAGCAGGGAATATCATGGACTTGGAGGAGCAAACCGCTGGCTTGCTCGAACAACTAGAGCAGCGCGTTCACCATCAAAAGGCTAGACTACAAAAATGGGAAGACTTCCGGAAGACCACCTTTGGGGATATTCGGCCAAGAATAGCCCGGGATGATCCCCAGAAAGAGAAGAAGACTCAATTCAGTTTCGATTTTACGGCTCACGTCGATCTCGATTTCGACAAGCTCTCGAGATCAAATGCTATTGAATTCAATAAACAGCCACCTGTGTATGCGAAACTGCTCGATAACCTAACCGTGGAGTTAGAGGGGTTGAAGGAGACGAAAATACCAGACTTCTCAAACCTAATCACAGCTACGAGAAGAGGACCTGCGACCACTACTTCGTCCCAGTTTGATTCACAAGAACAGGCGTTAGATCCTGTTTCGGATCTAAGCGAATGGGAAGACGAACCAGAAGAAACAATGCCTCCTCCGAAGGCTAGGGAATCCTCAACAAATGATACGATTCGCTCGACAGTCACAGCCATCCCTAGGGGGCCTACAGGACCTCGAAGGCAACTACCTGTTCCACGCGAAAACCGCAAGACAAGTCCGACTCGTCGAGATGGCCTAGTTGGGTCAATTCGGGAACATAAGCGATCTGCAACAGAGCCTTATCCCATCCAAACTGATCATAAACTACCTGCTATAGAAGGCCACAAGTTGACGTCCACCTCACAATATGAGGAACACCAGATTCCTTATCCCCAATCCGACCAGCGGCAACCGGCAACGAGAACAATCGATATGATGCCACCACCTAGTCGTCCAAGATCCCCCACGCGTGCTCTTGCCGATGAAATCCTGGATTCTATGAATAACGCATCCCCGTCTCCCGTGAAGAAGTCCCGTTACACTCTTACTCTGGCCGAGAGAACACAGATGTCAATGACGCGCACACCGTCTTTTGAACCTGAAGACGTGACACCACAAAATTCACCGGTAAAGGCAAGCTACCCGCAAGCAAACGGCCACCTTACCACAGATGATGATCCCGAGAGAGGTGAAGAGTATGAGGATTTAATAACACGAACGCGCCGTTCTATGGCTGGCTTTGAGGCAGCACGACAAAAAGCGCAACTGGAAAGACGACGGTCACAGAGGAAGAGTAAAATAGCCCAAAGGAAAGACAGTTACTTTCCCAAGCTCGACGAAGAACCCGTGGGCGACGTATCGGTTGTCGAGGAATTAATAGAAGATGGTCAGGAAGACTACGAGGCAATTTTCAAGAGCCGGCCCCGAATTGCCACAAGCCCAGCACCAAGCCCGGCTCGGCAGTGGCATGCAGAGAACTAGTTTGATCGACTAGATGCTGAACACGGAACAGAATCTACTGTCAAAAGCAGCGAGCTACTGTGTCAAGTTTGTGTTTTACAGGTCTCTTTATATATAATGCGCCTCTCCCTGCCTCCTATGTAACCGGGACCGCCTACCAATTTCCAACCAAACTAATTATCGTAAAATACCAACGCCCTAGCCTCAATACTCTCACGATGTCTAGAATCAGCCATATCGGGGTCCTCGAATGCAGAATGTGGGACACGTCGCGCAAGTCCGGGCGTCATGGCCGAATCAAAGCACTTGATGAGCAGCACTTCGTCGGGCTCCTGAGCGTTTTTGAAGTACCACTGGTGCGCATCGTTAGGAAGCATCGTCCATGTCTCATCTCGTGAACCCCGCGGGTATAGAATCGAGGCTGCTAGCAAGTCGGAGTCTGGCACTGAGCTCGCATCAGCCACAGCTAGGGGATCTTTATAGATTGTTTTGATTGGTCGCCAGATCTATCAGTTTAAGGGATCAGTCATCGGTACACATAAAAGATGTTATGATTAATCATTGATGATAATGAGAAAAGGACGAATATCTATGATGGAATGAGATGCAAATCTAAATGTAGTGGTATAGAAATAAAGAAACCTGGAGATTGTATACATTGATAATTTGATATCGTCGCTTAAGCAGGTCGTCTGCCTCGTCTGGGAAATGTCTCCGGAGAACCAACTCGGCCCCGGCGTACGACTGGTCGACGTGTGCCCGAAACAGCGGGCCCCGCGTCGTCCGGTTCCCTTCGCCGAGCTTGTGCCAGTTCGGGGGGCCGACGCGGGTCTTGTGGTCGAATACGTGGACGCGAGACGCCCCGGTGCTGTTTGAGTGAAGCACAGTGTTAGTCAGAACAGCGCTGAACTCGATCCCTCGTATTAAGGGCATCTAGAGCCAGGATAAAAGGAAGTGATTTACATGTCTTTTAAGAGCTGTCTGGCCTCGGGGTAGTACTTGGCCTCGACCAGCTCGCTGTCGTGGAAATCGGCGTCATGTAACTGCGTTGGTCGGTGGCAGAATTGAAAGCCGTTTTTGTCGAGCGTGTATTTATCCTCGTCGCCTGTGACGTCTCGGACGAGCGTTGGCTTGGCGATTGTTGGCCGTTCGTTCTTGACGGTCTTTCTTTTGAAGTGTTAGCTTGTTGTTTAGGAATTCGAGGGGCTGGTAAGTAGGGAGGGATTGGATGGGATGGGATATCGCAACACTTACTCTGAGATCCTTACTGGCATCGGCGGCGAGCCGTCGCCTGGGTCACGGTAGTAGTTGATGACCGTCGAAACGTTCCGCTTTTCGGGTTTCGTCCCGTTGAGCTCGAGCACCGGGGCCGGTGCCGTGGTCACGATTGTTGCCATTTGAATCCGGTATCTCTCTCCGTCAATTTGCAGCTATAGAACGCAACAAATCTCAAGATCTCCTCTTCTAAAAGAGTCACAAAAGTATAATGTTACCATCGGCCACATTTTGGCATCTTAGTAGATAATGTCCTATCTGTCTATAAGGCCGAGCATTTTATCCGTATCCGATCATTCATATATTGACTCCCTATATATGCGGGGTCCATCTTGTTGAACCGAGACGCAAATAGCGATCGCGGCACAACAGCCGCCGAATTCAGTTCTTGTGTTTCTTTGGTACGCGGCCGATATATAATCCTCGTAGTACTTATTACTTGATCTCGATCGGCCCAAAGAGATATCCTCGGTGAATGGGTGTTTCATAGGTGTGCCAAACACCGCCGAGAATGTGGTTCGACATCATTCGAGATGATATTTTATCATTCTGTATCAATAAATATTATACAATACATCTTATAGGGCATAGAAGACTTTAAACTCGTAATGATTTAATACTGGTGCGATATGGATGGCCCTGGTCTTATGTGCGAACAGTCAAGCTGATTACATACTTAGTCCATCAAGGTAGATATCATTGTGTTCAAACATGGGGTCATGAAATTTATCGTTGCCAATGCTACTTTACATGTTGTAATGTTATACAGTCCGATCACCAGAAATTCGTCGCTCGTAACGAGGGTGTTATCCAAGAGCAGGCGTCTTGACCCAATGCGAATAGGGAGATATCTCTCTTTTTCGTTTTCGTTTTCATTTTCATTTTCATCTCCATTCCCCTCAATGACGTCCCGGTAGAATCTTTTCCATTTTCTTCTTGAGCCCGCCCTTGTTCTTCTCTGCCTAGTCAAAATTCGTGTGTGATTCAGAAGGGGAGGATCGATGGGGAACCGACATACCTCGAGCTTGGCTAGGTCTTCCTCCGCGTGGTGCATGAAGTCGTACTCGGCCTCGACGGCCTTGTCTGGGAGTCCGCGCTTTGCGGCAGCTTCGTGCTCGTGCTCCTCCTGCTCGGCGTGGTGGATGAAGTCGTGGGCACCTAGTACCGCATTGTCTGGGAGTCCGTGGCCGTCTGCTGACATGATGAATTGTTTTGTTGTGTGGTGTAGTGTGTCAATTGGTTGTCTTCTGTTTCCACAAGTTGGGATCTTTCAGCTTTTACTAGATAGAATCGTAGCTTATGTAGATAGAATGGAAGCTCTCTAGCTGATAGAGTCGCTCTAGCGAATACTATATACTCACCAGCCCGCCGTTGTGTATGAGAGGCACGAGGTCGCTAGTTGGACCATACTCGGCTGATGACCTCATGCCTGATGTCAAGCCTTACAAAGAGCGCAACCTTTCCTCGCGACATGAGAGCTTCAATTCGTTCGTCAGGAGAGGACAGGTTGTCATAGGCACGTCATTGCTGCCGATCGGTTGCGCTTTATCCTTTGCTCATGCGGGGGAGGAGGGGAGCTTGGGCGTCTCAGGGTTCAACGGATCGAATGTTTACTCCAAGCTCGTCGAACAACCAACAGCAGTTTGAGTGCGGGCGGTCGCATGTTCTCTTTCCAAACTGATTCGTGTATGGCGTTAGTAGTTACATTACGTCGAAGCAACGACAGCCACCGTTCGGCGCGATGCTCAAACAACAATAATTTTATAATATTGCGGGTTTACACGCTCTTCAGTAAACAGGTAGTGTTTTCGTACACAATGTATTTTAAACGGTTGGCGCCTAAGTACCGAGACACAAGATAGATAGATATCACCGTATTTTCCTAAGTTTGTCCAGGCACTGACATGACCCCTCGGCTTCGCTCCATTATTCTAGGCCGCCGCTCTGGCGCATGCGAAACCCGGTACGCTAGGAAGCTCCCGATGCAGGCTGTCGTAATTTCATTGATCGGCAGGTGTTCCTGATGTGACTATTCATCGGGCGCTATGCATCCTTGCGGTTGGCCTCGGTGTAGCAATGATATCAATATATCGATGTGCAGTTGATCGGTCACCCCAAATACATATTGACGTAGGCATCGTGGGGTTTCTCATGGGGTTGAAGTTTAGATATGACGTTTATGAATTGGCACACGGCCTGTCCGCCCGCTTTTCATTGACCTATAAGTTGTGCATTGGATTATATTTGCAAAATACCTGACCTCCCGCATTTTTGCGTCGTGTCGTCAACCGAGATCTCCACAGGCAAGATGAAGCAATATACGTACGTAGCTATAGAGAGGTGACGTTACCAGGAAATGTACGTAGAGCGCACACTCGTTTCGTCCACTTGCTTATTGCAACTGCTGGATTGACGTAACATAATACAACTAACGGCTAAGTGTATCAATCCTTCCGTCGACGGCCACGATAGAGCCACCTCCGGCCATCTCGTTGCTTTGTTGAAGTAGGGCAGCTTCTAAGTGCGTATGACTACTCGACAACTTGCTCTATCCAGCAGTTTTAAGTCTTAGTGGGAACAATTATTGAGGTATGGTTCCGTTCGAGCTACTCATACACTCCCGTATCTAGGCGCTCATTTGCTGCCTAATAGAATGTCACATCCCAATGATTTCCCTCGTCCTAGAGAATGCAGTTAGCTCTCATCCAATAAATGCTAACATGGATCATAGAGCACTTACACAGTAGATATTGCCCGATGCAGCTTGCCACTGAGGGTAGCCATCGGCGCGGTTCGCGATTCTCGTGAAGGTATTTGTGATATAGGAGTTAAGCCCGGTGTTTTTGGCGAAATCGAACTTGTAGCCGTTGGCGTGGCTGTAGGTACCACTTGCGTGACCCGTCTCCGTGCCACCGGTGATGGTGACCGTGCAAGCGCAGGCGCTCTTCAGCGTAATGGCGCCGTTGACGGTACCCGAGTAGACACCATCGAACGACGTACAAGTGGGGTTCGTCTTGTCTGAGCACCCACCGCTTGATGTCCAGCCCACGCCACCGGCGGATAGGCGAGACGCGGCCTCGGCTTGCGTGAGCTTGGTGCCGGAACGCTCGACCACTCCGGCTTGGGCGAGAGAAGCGGCGGCGAGAGCCACGAACGTGGTGATGGACTGGGTCTTGTCAGATATCAACTCTCAAGCTAATGTTGATAATAAGAGTGGCCTTGTACCTTCATTATGGTGGATACGAAGGAAAGATGGCGAGTACCTTAGCTTACGGGGGAAGAAGGACCGGTCTGATTTGCTGGGAATCCGAGAAGCTTAAGTATGCATGCTTGATATCTCTCGAGGGCGAGCACCCGACATCGCGGTGCTTGTTTGGCACATCTGAATATCAAGCGCGGAGCGCGATGGGTTACGAAACCTATTCCGCTCATTACAGGAGTTCATCGGTCAGCGACAGCACCCATCGAGTAGCATCACGGCCCCTAATCCGGCAGGCGGTCCATATGATTTCAAGACATGTATCCCCTCTCGCTATGTTACAAGATGTCGTGCAACATCCCGTTGGAAGGCTAGATTAGTTCTCCTGCCTGTTCGATACTGGTGTATTAGTATCCAAGGCAAGCCAAGACGCGATATGTCATACTCGAGGGCTCACTTTGAGGTTGAACTTGCAGACAGGGCGCTGAAATACGCCTTCGATTGCGGAACAACGCCGCTACGGACGCTTTCCGCTATTCCACGTTGCCGATCTCGAACGTGGTGTGAACCCCTAACACCCCCCTGCTCCGGCGCTCGCCTCCGACCGGAGCACGAATAACGACGGCTTTCAGGATTTTGGATTTTGAGGCGTAGTAAGTAAACGATTTAAGACAACGATATGACCATTCATTTTAGCATATTTTATCACGTGGCTTTCTATTTACTTAGCTAAATTCTACCAATGATCGTCGTTACGATAAAAGCGGAATGCATGTCTCAAAGTAGGAGGCTTGGCATCCTCGTGCCGCTAGATTCGTTGCCTTATTAGTATCGACGCCAGAAGATTCCCAGAATCAGTCTGTGTATTAATTACGAGCATAGTATCGTAGAATTTTGATAACTGTGACCTCCTTTGGGAAGCACCCCTTTGCCCTGTTCGATCACGGAACTCGTCGTAGGCGCACGGCCCCCTACAGGTAAATAGTCTATAGGTAGAATGCAAGTCGAGATGCTTGCTATAAGGCCCTGTACAAACCATCACATTGATTAGGGGTCTCTACTTCCAATAAATCCTTCCCTTGAATAATATCTAGTTAGACACTGCCTGACGGTGATCCTGTCGTACTCCTTACGTTAAACCACTATCCGTCATTATGCCCGGCGAGGCCGGGACTTTAGCCATGGGACTGCCCCGGACAGGTTTTAATATCCGGGCCTATGCATTCGGAGCCTTCGTCCACGCTTCGAATGGAATGATTGAACCTCACAAATGATCCCGAGCAATCCAATCGGCCACTTTTAAGGCATGTATTCCCTCTAGTCACAATGTCTCCGATATGTCGCCGAAAACGAGCACTCACTTTACGGACGGAAATTCAGATATATATATATATAGCCTGTCTCAATTTTGCCACGGTCTCATTCTTATCTACATAAGGATCGAATTCTCTAGAGAGGTTATATAGGTGTCGGCTTTCAGGCATACTACACTAAATAAATACGTCAACGGCAGCCCGTTACTGTTAACTACCTACAATTGCTTATCGGGTCGAAACTAGACTAGATCCTCCATCGTCTAGACACACTTCGACACCAAAGATCAAAATGCCCGGGGTAGTAGATGTACTGATCTTAGGCGGCGGACCGGCCGGCCTCGCGGTTGCTGGTGGCCTCGCTCGCCAACTCCACACAGCCATAGTATTCAGCTCAGGCTCCTTCCGCAACGGGGTCGTGTCACATATGCACAACGTGTCCGGATGGGACCACGAGAACCCGGCCGACTTCCGCGCGAAGTCCAAGAGCGACATACTATCGCGTTACGACACGGTCCAGTTCCGGGACGTCGGTGTCGCGAGCGTCCGGAAGCTCGAAAGCGGGCACTTCGAGGCTGTGGACGACGCAGGCGAGAAGTACCAGGGCCGCAAGGTCGTCATCGCCAGCGGGATCCGCGATGTCATGCCTGATATCCCGGGCTATTCGGAGCTGTGGGGGAAGAGCATGTGAGTCTTCCCGGTCTTTGTGTCTCCCTCGATAGTCATACTGATGATAGGTCTGTGAAACCCTGAATAGATTTCACTGCCTGTTCTGCCACGGCTACGAAGAGCGTGGCGCCCCGTCTGCAGGAATCCTCGCCAGCGGGTTTCTAGGCAACACCATGTTCGCGCCGCCCGTTTCGCGCATGGCAGGCAGGCTTGCGAGCAGTGTTAATATCTACACGGATGGAAACGAGGCGCTTGGCGCGGAGATCCGGGCCACTCTGAAGAGTACGAAGAGATTCCACATTGAGAATCGCAAGATCAAGAGTTTTAGCAAAGACCCTGATGTTCAAGGCGAGGCGGGAGTTCTTGTTACGCTTGCGGATGGGACAGTAAATAAGGAGGGTTTCGTTGTAAGTTCAACTTATATCCTTTGCCTCTTATAACCATGGTTTGTTTGATCTACGGGATTGCCACATACATCCCGTTCTCGCCAATCTAAGAGACGAGAAAGAGGCTGCTATTAGGAGATAAGATGACTGACCTTCCGGGATTGCAGGCCCATGTTCCAAATGTCG
This sequence comes from Xylaria sp. Z21, assembly GCA_037356095.1. Taxonomy (NCBI): domain Eukaryota; kingdom Fungi; phylum Ascomycota; class Sordariomycetes; order Xylariales; family Xylariaceae; genus Xylaria; species Xylaria sp. Z21. The sequence continues at coordinate 26,145 of JBAWJX010000101.1, read as the reverse complement.
AGCTAAATGGCTCGTTTGCAAAGGACCTGGGCGTCGACATCGCCCCGCAGGGCCATATAAATGCCCTTCCGCCGTTCTTCAACACTAATGTGCCCGGCGTCTTTGCCGCCGGCGATTGCGCCACGATGTTGAAGTCTGTGCCCACGGCGACGATGATGGGGTCTTTTGTGGCGGCTGGCTTGGTGCATGCGCTGCAAGCGGAGGATGATGTTCAAGAGTGAATTTTCTAAAGCGGTATGCATCTTGCACGAGGATGTTCTTCCGGAATATGGATTGTGAAGTTGTGCATAGGAAAACACTGGTTATGAGATAGCCACAAATTATGCTTGCTGAACAAATTGAGAGTGGCAGATACCCGAGAACTAGTGCATGAAGCATAGACGTCATTGCTAGTCGATATGCTCCCGAGAGAGTTGTTACTAGAATCTATGATAATCCTGATGACAGATATTACTTGACTACGGGATTCCGGAATCTCTATACGTCTATAACTCGTCTACTCAGTCGCTAGAAGGCCATCGACCGTGCGATACCGATGTTGGTGTTGATCTAGCAACATAGAGGTAAACTGAACGTGCCTCGCCTCGGAGGGCCCTCGTTCTATGGAACGCATCCGGAGACTTGAGCCGAGAGATGTTCCGAGCCTCGTCAACTGCCTGCGACGCACAGGGAGACCTTGCCGCGACAGGAACAAAACCCGCGGGATTTGTGACTAGTTCCAGCTTACGTCCCCGGAAGCTAACTGATCCTCCGTGCTATTGCCTCCCCAATGATGCTTCCGCTTAAGGATATGGTGGAGGGTTCGGCTCGGTTTAAGTTTGGTCTGCTGCTGACGGATTTTCTGAGCCCGGATGGACGGAAGAACTTGGATGAGTATATTGAGCCAAGCTTGAGCGCCGTCTCGCCATTTCCTGCCCTTAGTGATCGCAGACCATCCCTTCAAAGATGTCTACTAAGCTAGCTTGTCGAACGTTAGCTCATAGTGCTATTTAATCGTTTACAATGATAACCGGGCTGATTCGCTGATACTTGCCATGCGGTTAGGTAATAATGTAGAATCTGGGGCCGCGATTTGTACAATGTTGCTCTCCTAAGAGTTGTAATTTCTGGTCTAAAATAGACATGGGCTATTTTAGACGGGCTACTCCTTGTTGACCTCGGATACGGCGCTTGCTTGGTTCCACAGCATGGTGATCATATCCACATGGCAGACCGTACATGATACATCCAAGCCCGAAAAAGGACATATCACATACTGGTCAGTGCCTATGGAAATTGACGGCCGGCTTCTGGGCCGGCCAAGTGTGAGGTTTTTCTCTATGACAACTTGAGATTCAATCATCAGGATGGAACGTGATAGAGGCGTCAGAGTCGCTCTCCTCGCTTACCTTGGCCTCTGCCTTGGCGTTCACAATTACGACGATTCTGACGAGAGGTGTTGCTCTGAACCGGGTCTTTGTTGCCGGCTTCAGGAAATACGTAGTAGCATCGCTCGCCTCGTCTGGGTGGGCCTTCCTAAGCGTCCCTGGTCTGTAGCCAATCACAATAGGCAGGTTCGAAAAAGCAAAGCATCAAATGAAAAATTGACGGGAAGTCAAGGCGAGAGAGGGTCTTGATCGGCGAAGTAAGCTAGACATATGATATGATACTCGAAGAGATCTAGACGAGTACTGTAAGCAACTGTGTTGCGGCCGCGGTGGATAGAATAGGTGGGTTTTGGCTACAGCAAGTGTCCTCAGAAACTATACTTAGATAGACCAGGAACTAAGTTAAGTCTATCCATCTGCGTGTGGATAAAAGACCCTGAAAAGCCCGCAGCGACGTCGAGTCAAGCAACAAAATAGTATCGGTAGACGGGAGTTCATGTAGCTAATATAGCCGTAACGACGCGTAAGTACGACTCCGCAGTGGCGGAAATAGTAAAATGGCATGTCTTCTTGGCCGGTATTCAAACGTTGTCAGCAATACGTACGAAGGAAGTATGATGCCGTGGTCCACGATGTTGGTGAGTATCCGTGCATCCGTATAACTATCTCGACCTCAAAAATAGACGCTGCGTCACCATGTCGTCTCGCTAGGGCGAGGCACATTGGTATTTGCCGACGGTTAAGTCGTGGCCGCTAGCGAGCGTTAGGATATGCATACCATATTCGGCTGTACACCTCAATGCTGCATATACGTGCGTTATTATTAAACGTCCGATGTGCGCCGGTCGAGCTGCTCCAGTGTCGAGAATCAAAACAAAAAGTGTATTTGTTTCTATTTTTTTTTTGTTCACTGGCTCGCCTTGTTTCCCTTACTAATTAGGCCATCTAGAGTCTGTGATCGAGATCCATTGCAGAGTGGTCCTGCAGCGACGACACATGTCCCACAGCTCATGAGTCAATAGCGAGGCCGGCTTCCCATTAAGGTAACTTGCATTCGTTTATCGTGACTATTTCATTATCATCGCATCGATGAGGGACGGGCCGAGAGTTACACAGCTTGATGGAGTCCAGAAGCACAAGCTGAATCTCCTCCGAGCCTCAACCCCATATCCTAGGTAAAACCGGCAACACATAAAGCGTACGAGTATGACGGCTTCGTCAGTGTCTGGAACATAACCCGCTTCCACGGTCCATGGTCGGGCGCGGCCGTGCCTAACAAAATACCTGGAATTAGAACCAAATTTGTTGACAAACGGCCGCACTTGAGGCCGCACGTTAAATGGCCGCCTCGGCCGACCTGGCGCCGGTGTTGGCATGGCATTGAACACGCCGTGAGTGTTGCATCTACTTAGTAGGTATTTTCGGCGTAGGGTATATCCATGCTTGAGTGTGGAGAGGGTGCGTGTGTGCTGGCAGCGTCTGGCCATTCACGAGGAGAGCTTGAGACCGGCCATGCACCTATACCGCATCCGAGTAGCGCTGAGAGTTGTCGTACATAAGTAATAATCTAGACTATGTACGTAGGTGCTGGCGCCTGCAGAATGACTGACACAAGTCAAGTACATACGATGTAGTTAGAATAGTGCTGTAGGTGTAGACCTCGATCTTTGATTCTAGCCGATTGCTACGGATGCTGATCACTGGGGCAAAGAGGGTCCAAGAAGAGAAGCTATGATCGTGACGGGAAAGGATGCGAGGAAGATGAGGGGAGTTCAGAGAGATCGAGCTTAAGAGACTTATTAAGTGTTTCGATCTGCCGTGGGTAGGATAACATACTTATACCTACTGCCGTACCTGTGAGTGATACCGTATCTGGGTAGTTGACCATAATACGTGCCTACGCTAGATAAGTATGTGCACTTTCGAGACCAGGTAGTAGGCACACGTTGAGAGTTGACCGCCTCTTTCGAAGACCATAAAGGCGCGCCATGTTGCCAGAATAGGCATGACCACCCATTTGCGATCCAGAGAGACAAGGGCCGGGGCAGTCAGTCAACACACGACAGAAGACATGATAATAAGATAGATCCGGTCGGAGTCCCTGAGGGAGTTACAGCACGCGCTAGCTCTTTAGTAGGTAACCAACGGCTTATTTTTCGGGTTGTGGGACCGATCGAGCCCAAATCGATTAGATATAGCTACATGTAACTACCTAGGTATGTAGTAGGTAGTGTACAGTAGTGAAAGGCTTGTCATTGATGCCTTACGGTAGAGCAATAGCAACTTTCTTTATCCCGCCCAAGCGGCTTGGTAAATGAACCATTCCTCATATGGTACTATAAAAGGACTAGTATACTTACATAAGTACTGGTGGTTACCTCATACCTGCGCGTATACTGTACATACGTTTTACCTCTTACAGCAGTCTATAGCCTCGAGACATGAACGAGACACAGAGAGGGCTAATTGAGCTCTCTATCTAGTATATATACTAATACTAGATACAAAATTCAAACTTCAATAATGTAGAAAGTGACAATTCGATCGAATTGGCGTCTGTCTTCTAGTAGTATACGCTTTTTTTTTTTTTAACTTTACGTACGCATAGGTGCAATACAGGTACCTACATATGTCCATGATCAAGCTCCCCACCTTATGCAAGCTACTTACCTCTCTCCCCCGCCTAGACCCCACCAAAGCACCGTACCTAGCATACAGTGTAGCAGCGTAGCCTGTGTGGGTGGTTGTCGACAGCCCACTTTGCAGTGCTTGGAGCAGCAGACAGCCCACCACAGCAAGGCAGTGGAGGGGAGCCCGAGCAGCGCTTGATGTATCCTGTACCTGAAACACCTGAATCATAGGCGTGCTTTCCGGTAGATCGGGTATGCCTCGAGTTGTCTCTGTACTTGGCTCACCGCCAGTCCAGAAGCCTTCCATTTTCCCCTCCAGATCGCACAGGGCTTCTTGCTTCTGCTTCTGCTTCTGCATGGGGATGGGATGGGATTCACATGGCTGCGTCTCAACTTTGATCACATCGCAGCGCACTCATCGCATCTCCACAGACCGCCTATCGCACCCGAACCAATCCTCTGGATCTGCTAGAATCAATCTCCCACCGCCCGCCATCACATCATACCCTCTTCATTGCTTGTTGAAGTGAGCGCATCCTGTCTCACCATCCTCCATCGATGCCATCATCGGTGAATATCCCAGACCAGGATACCCCAATCTTACTTACTCAAGGCCCATATCCTCACCATGTCCTCGCCATGCCTTGAACCGATTCGGCCCTTTGCACGCGGCTGACAATAACTTTTAATTCAGCGCGTGTGGCTCGTCTATCTAACTAGACTCTAGAGCAACCTCACAACCCGGCAAGACGCCGATAATAGAAACACGACACTCGGCACTCCCAATCCACACCCCCTTTCTGCTCGTCATTTCCTATAGACTTTCCACAGCTAATTGCATTACGACAAGTCGCACTTCGTCCTGCGGGTGACCTGGACGTCTTGCCTAGAACGAGCAACACCGGAACGATCCTGAATGGGAGACGTCGAAAGTGACTTATCTACATTATTATTACATCGATCGCCAACCACTCGGACACTGACCCGAAAGTAACCTGCCCTGGTTGAATTGACGTTGCAGAGAAGCCGGGGGACTCCACGAACACCAGGAACGTCATACCCACAACCCAGGTTATTTTTTTTGTTTTCCAAAAGTACACACAATCTTCCGTGTCACTATAATACGAGTCGCTGGTCGCTATCCTGAACGCTGGTGAATTTTTTTTTTCTTGAGGGAATCCGATTTGCTCGGTTCGTGATCCGGCTGCATCACTAGGCTCAGCAGCGATAATTGTCCTACGCGTGCGTCCTCGACGACGAAGAGTTACGTGGTGACTTAGACGATTGTCCAGTCTTTGTTTGTCCAACGACACGCATACCTTCTCAATTGCGCCCAGTAGGTCCCTCGATATGTCCATTTTTCTGCATCCTGCTTTTTTCATTGCTATAAGATGAGGGATGAGGGTATTCAAATTGCGACCAAGAACAGGTCATGCATCGTTTCCTTTCGTTCCTATTGTGTATGATTGCTCTCATTTGAATTATACCTATCGAGCCAAAATTTCATTTGCTTGCAAGAGAAGCTCGTATAATATCAAGAACCTAGACAGCCAGGTGTACAGCTATTATTTGTCGATAAAGTTCATCGAATATCTAGTTTCACAGCTGACCGCTTCAAGTTTCCTGAGGACATTGTATTCCCTCATCTGCGCTCGTGACGGGACGCGCAGCCAACCATCACCTAATCACGACGCGCCACATTTTTTTTATCATACGCCAGGGTTGCCAGGATTCCATTGCTTTTGTGCTGCGCTGCCCACTAACAAACACGGCGCCGTTGTCTCACAACCTCTGGGCTATCTCGTTACCTCGCCTTCCATGTCTTTCTACGCGACCATGAATCAAACGGGGCACCTTCACGACGTGATCCGGCACTACTAAGAACTGCTCCGGTTTGTGGTTCTAGGTGTCTTTTAGTTAAGCCATCATTGTCGCCGACAATCAAAACATGTTGGGCAAACTATTTAATCTGACATCCGGCGCTGTCGGAGGCGCGTCTGCACAGCAAACATCCCCAGGCGTCAGATTACCGCCCGAGTCTGTCCAGGAAGACATCCATACGCGCAGCCTGTTGTTTCCGGACACGCAGGAGCTTTTTCACCGCGAGGACCAAGTATTCCCCTTACCAGCATCGACTACTTTGCAGCCAGGTTCGCAGACAAGCGCGTACGATTATGATAAAGAAGTCGACTTTGATGTGCGCGATGTTCGCGTCATCATCATGCAGGATGCTCTGGGCAATGTAAATCCTTCGCTATTGTTCGACAGCCATCCAGGCCCTCCACTCGAACGGCCCGCTCCGGCGTCAGCTGGTAGCTCGTCTCAGCCTATCCCTCAGGATTCGCGGCGAGCTCCTACTTCACCGAGGAAAGGAAGCCAAGGTCAAATTGTTAGACCTTTAGCGATGCAGTCGGGAAGTCCTCAACCCCGACAAGGTGCGTTTGATAGAAGAGGGTCTATACAGTCACGTACCTACACCTTCGCTGAGACAGAGTCGCAACGCGCGTCAAAGGAATACCGTGAGGAACTCGCTAGCTTTTCGAGCTGCATTTTTGCCAACACCGAAGTCATGGCCTATAAGGGGATATCAACTAAGGTCCACGTCATACCTAGCGACACCCGTTCAATTGCCATACCCAGTTCCTACGCAGCTGATGGACGAGGATCCTTAGGTAGGTCAAGCTTGCGATCAAGCAGATTGGCGCAACCGTTCACATCGGAATCACCATACCCTCCAACCCCCACGCATACTCATGGTCGACTAGCAGATCGTAAGAAGATTTTGGTTACACGTCTCTTCCCTGTCAATCTCCCTAGTGACGACGCCGAGACGCCCCAAAGTGTAGCAGAGGATGGCACAGGTTTCCCTTTCCCCTACTCACCGGACGAGTCAAAGCCGAAGCGAAAGAAGCCGAGGCCGGTTCCCAAGAGGACACCAATGTATGCCGTTGCCCTAGTGATACCCCTCCCCGCAAATTCTACAAACTCGACAAATTCGGGCATGACGGCACCAAAACCTACCTTTCGGGCTTCTAGCTCTTTTAATGAGCCCGATGCCTTCCCATCCTCGCTTGGCTCTACCCGTCGGGCTGGCTGGTCAATGGCCGGCTCTGGTTTTGGGTCAGAGTCATTTGAATCATACTACAGCAACGATGCCGAGGATCGTATGGACTTCATAACCCAACACTGGGACATAATTATGAGGACACTCACACACCTTCAATCAGTCGTGGCCAGTTCCCTCTACCCAATGCTTAAGCAAGCCGATTCTTCGGCCCCTGATCCATACCCTATGAATGCGCCCGCCCAAGTTAGTCGGACAACATCCGTGCACGGCCGCCGCGGTTCAGATGCTTCTCAAGTGAAACTGCCCAAACAATACGCAAAGCTTGTGACACTACCTCCGAACGCGTTGATGGGGGATCAGCAGATTAGCGAAGAAGCCAGAAACGCACAACTACGTATTGTAACTGGACTGTGTGCCACTAGGGTTGTAACAGGTCAAGGTCGCTGGGGACCCTGGAGAGAAGAGGCTAGATGGGTTGCAAGGTGGGCTGGCAGCAAAGAACAGGGATTCTTCTTCTTTAATCTCCTCACAGGGTTTCTAGCGACGCATACCGATTGGCTTCAAGCGTTGAGCCCAATATGGTACAGACGGCGCTACTATCAACAACAGAAGGCCAAAAGCGAAGAAGATACTTCATTGCCATCTCGCACAGTGATCATCTCAAATGACAAAATGGCTGCACGGAGGCTAATATTCCTCTTATCGGCATTCTTGCCTGCAAACCAACAGCTTCCCACCGTCCGTGCCCAACGTCCAGCTACATCCGCTTCTTTCGGTGCTTTCAGCCACTCTCCACCGTCATATATCATCCCAATCAACAAGGAAGAGTCGTTACGGCGAAAGATCAATCGCCGTCAAGGCCAGAGAGCCCCATCGCATACACGAAGCTTCAGCATCCAATCACAAGCCACTACGCGATCAATGACAGGAATACCCGCTCAACTAGCACACCTCAGCATAGACAGCCAGCATCACGAGCGCCGCTCATCTGAGTTCTTCAAACCGGCACACCTTCCTATAGCTGGGAGTGACCTTACTACTAGGAAGAGCAGTGCTGCAACGTCAAACACTGTATTACCTGATGAAGCCATAGCACATTTTTCCACCACGCAGAGGAACGCGAATCGCATTGTTCGCCCGGAAACCCGTGGTAGTGCGGCCGCAGATGACCTAAAACGATCCCTTCAGCGGGTTGATAGTCTCGGCCATTCTAGTCGCGCGAGTACTCATTCTCGACAGAGCTCGCGATGGGGTAGTGTTATTAGTGGGTTTTGGGGCACGCGCCGGCGAGACTCGAACCCGTCCGCATCTCAGACACCTGATACCTTAAACCTATATGATAGCCCTATTGGATCACCGACGAAAGCCATGTCTACAAGAAAGGATGAGCTCACCCGAATGGGCACCCAAGCGGGTTCTGGGCTGGCGGGAACGGATCGCGATCCTATGGCGAGAGAGACAATTGAAGGCGAACCAGATACTCCACGGAAACAAGCTGCTAAGCAACTAGATCCTCTGGCGAGGATACCTGACCCTTCCGGTGCCTTTGAATCCCCGGTCAAGACATCGATTAACAATGATGACGGTGTTATTGACGTCGATGTTCAATTCCCCGACTATTTGACTTCGTTTGAGACAGCCGTCAGTTCGCCGTCAAGTAGCGGCTATCTTTCCACCCCCGGCCTTGGAAGCGGCTTAGACAGCTTTGAGCAGTTTTCGCGGCTAGCTATCGATGGGGATGCTCCCCTTAATGTTGCAGGATGGCTGCAAAGCTATCACCCTGATTTTACGTTACAAGCGATACCACCCCAAACGGACCTGCTTGAAAAAGTTCGTGAATCTCTCAAGGCCGAACCAACGCCAACCATCCATCTGAATCGGATCTCAGAAGAATGGCCTGTGGAGCAGTGGGTTGATGTGAGTAGCGCGATAATAGCAGACACTACCACCTTCACAATCAAACGGCTTCGTTATCGTCGCTTAGTAAGGCCGAAGGCTACAACAGACCAAAACATGAGTAGCTCTCTTCATCCCTATAGTCCGTCAGTAGCAACGCCAGCGCTGTTGCCATACGAACACCCGATAGAGGAGAAATTCGAGGAGGAAGAGCTCGTCACCTTAGACGAAGCACTTATTGATGCGGTAGAGAGGGTCATTGCTCAAACAAATGACTCGAGCCGTGTGACATCTGCCACCTCCTCTCGGTCCGTTAGCAAACGTCGAGATCGGAGCAATAGTGAGGCTTCAGAACCCGACGGGGTCGCGCCTGATACAAGACTTGATTTTCAAGAAGTTCCCCGCGTTGAATGCAAGACAGTTGTCTTGTCGGCCTTAGGAAGCATCGTGCAAGAGGTGGTAGACGAGCGCGAAAAAGAGAGCCAAAACGTGAACCAAGATATCAACAACCAAGCGAACCGCGAGAAGGAGAGCGCACTGCGAGGTGCTGTCCGAGGTTGGCTCGAAAGTGTGGAAATCGGCGACAGCTGATTGGGCCTATCCCAATGCTGGCCCAACCTACGACTTCGTGACACTAAGCAGGGACTATTCCCTTACCTCTGCTTCCAGATGTCTATTCACACGCATCGCGCCGTCATCCCTGGTGTATCGTGCCGCCTTTCGTTCTTTTCTTTCCTTTGTTAAGGATGTTGTACAAGTGTTTGCGTTTTATTCCCATGAAGAGGTGGGACGGATAGAGTGGTGTGTTTGGTGTGCCTTGAGATACCCCTGGAGCATTGGTTGCGTTTCATGATTCTTTACCAGCATAATGTTTTTAATAATCGAGTTCGTTGTTCTTCTCAGTTGCTAGCATAGCGTTCGGGGCTTCACGAGAGCTGGAAAATAAGCTTTTATAGTCTTTGATAATGAAGGGTCTTAGACGGTTGGTCGGCGTTCAAAGAGGGCTATTTGCTTTTGTTGGGGAAGAATACCTTGAAATATACTTTGCACCGTTATAGCATCCTAAATTTGCGTAAGATGTAGACACCTGCTATACTGCTTCTTTCTAGCCTGTTGAACTCAGTGCTATAAACGCCAATGAAGACGCTCTTGCAAATTAGTACCAATGTGTGTATTCGTCTAGTCTAGTGTCTTCATTTTATCTTCCCTCCCTAGCCCACCTATCTATAAGCAGCCGCGCCCTTCGCTCTATCCATAAGACAACCTGCCAGCTAACCTGAGTGATACAAATACGATCTCTCTCTACAATGGCCATTTAGACACGACGGCACGGATTTTACTCATCGGAACCGCCACCTCTACCAGACCTGCTTTCGTCCCAGTCTTATCTGTACAAATTTGGGGCTCCCGTCTCAGCGTCCAGAGCGTTGTGACGTCCAGAGACGACAGGAAGTCCAGCGCGCGTCCGTAATTCGTGCCCACTTGCGCTATGCCGTGACTGTCGTCTGAAAGAGTGAATTTCCCACCTAGGGAGAGCCATTTCTATGATATTCGCGTCAGCCAGCACCTTAATTTTGTAGCATAGTTTGGAGGCGCATTTATAAACTTTAGGAAATGTTGTTTAGTAATTACCTCGGCTATGGCCCGACACGGGTACGGCTCGGCCAGGCCCTTGCGCAACGCGCTGCTGTTGCACTCGAGCCAGCCGCTGTACGACGCGACGAAGGTCAGGTTCCGCTCGATGCGCTCCCAGACGCCGCGCCAGCGCCGCACGTCGCGGGCCGGGTCGGCGCTCATCAGGCGGATCAGGTCGAAGTGGCCCACGATGCGCGGGCGCAGCGCGACGAGCATCTCGTATTGCTGGTCGTAGTACCGCTCGTACATGCGCTCTTCGCGCGGCTCCGCGTCTGCGGGCTCCCCATTCGTTGCGTGAGCGGAAGTGCTGGTCCCGTTTGTGAGCGGCTCGACTGATGCCATGGCGCGCGCGTAGTAGTCCTTGTCGTAGTCGATCGGCACGCCGTTCACGTGGTGCAGGCTGCCGATGAAGTAGTCGATTGCTGGGTGCGCGGCTAGCTCCCCGATCAGCGACTTGTAGGCTGGCCGCATCCACTCGCCCTCAAACCCGATGATGAGGGAGATTTGAGGCGCGTAGAGAGCTTGCAGGCGCTGTGCCTCCTTGAGGTAGGCTTCATGTCGCGGCGCTAGAGCTGCGAGGGAGGCTTCGGGTTCGTCTAGCTAGTTGTAGAATTAGCATCTTTGTTTCGCTCATGCGTGTAGGTGAGGATGTGTGAATACACAGAAGAAAAGTGTTTTATAAACTCACTTCTTCGGGGTATAAGTCCTCCAGTGAAGTCCGCGGCATGTGCTCGGTTAAGGCCATCGTTGTGTAACCTATACTAATAGCATGTTTGACGACGTCTTCGAGCTGATCTTTGGCGTGCCCGGGGCAGAACTGCCCCGAGTGGGAGTGCATTGTGAACGCCATGTTTTGTTTTGCTGTGTTCACTATATGGGCATATAATAACAGGAGTGTCTGAGGGTATGACACAAGCAGAGCTCTGGCTACGGAGCTGTAGAAGATTTTTCTATATTAGCATAACTGTTTATAGAAGACTTTAAAAGGAGCAAATTAAATAGAAGTGCTCTTGGGGGAAAACAGCTTTCGCATCGCATGTTGGAAATTTTTATTTCGCAAATATGACTTAGGGTATTTTTTACCTCGTGTCTATGTGATGAGTCTCAGATCATTGCCCAAGAATCGGTGAAGAAATTATGAGTCTTAAAACTATAATTAATGCTACCTAATGTTGTCTTTGCAAGTGTTCAACAATAGGGATAGGGAGCTGCTGGTTCTATTCTTATCAGAGAAAATCCATTCGTCAATATATACGGGGCCACTAGCTACGCTTATAATAAAATAATTCTATGATATCTGGCTTGTACACTAAGGAGGTCCCTGGTAGCTCAAAACCAAGCTTGCATTCATATCTCTTGAAAAGAATTCACAATGCAGGAGCTTCTTAGGCGCATTGATTGAGAATTGAGAACCCCGCCCCCGCAGTGACGTTCGTGTGTCCGATAGTTATCTTCAGCAGAAGCCGAGGAGCTTGCCCTTATGGGTAAGGTGAGGTTAGGTAAGTTTTGGGTAGCGCGGGGCTTTACAGTGTAGGTACTGTGCACCGCACTCAGGCTCAGCACACCCAAAAAACGCGCCAGCACAGTGACGCGTTGGGAGATGACCCACACAGCTACCTGGCTCTAGCAGCCCCGGACCAATACCTCAGGTACCCGCCTAACTACCTATCTAATCGGTGCTATTACCTACCTACCTTTTAACTTACCTATCGTCAGCCTTGTTGTTCTTTGTGACAAACTTTACAAAAGCAACTTGACCTGATGGAATATTTTGCGCCAAGGTCGATTGCCTACAACTTTTAATATCCATGCGTCAATCGGCCATGGTATAATTTTATTTAATTCTCTTTGAGGTCTGTGTATCTTATTAAGGCGCAAACAATTCGCATTGCCGCAATTCACCATCAGCTCATTGATTTCAATGGTCTTTGATGTCTGAACCCCGGCATCCACCCACTGTCTGTCTCAACATTAGTCTGTGTCCAATTCTCGCCTACGAAACGGATTGAACGGCCGACGGATCCATCTACTGATCTATCCATCATGTTGTTCGCTGAGGCGGACGCGCCCTTGATTAAGACTTGGATCGTCAAACGCCTGGAGAATAAGTAGGTGCTATGAATGCGACCCAATAGCGTTTGTTCAATGCATGGCCCGCTCACCTTCGTGCTTGTATCTAGCTCCGATGCCGATGCCGACGTGCTGGCCGACTATGTTCTAGCACTCCTGAGACACGACGGCGATGTCGAAACCATCCGCAAGCTCTTCGAGGAAGAAATACCGGATTTTCTGCGAGAGGGTATGATGACCAATCCAACCCAGTTTCCAGCCGTTTCCTCTCCCTCACAGGAGTTGCGTACCGATGTAGCAGCGCAATTCTACGTGTACCTGATACCACTTGCTATATGGGTAGGTGCTAACGATGATAGATGCGGCCGCCTTCACCGACGATGTCTTGCAAGCAGTCAAATATCGATCGTATCTTCCGGGAGCTCCCCCCGCTCCCAGCGTGCGACCACCACATTTCCCTGCTCCTGCTCCTGCAGCACTAGCACATGCTACGCCCCGGACCAACATAGCGCCCCCATCGGCATCTACGTACCATCCTTCTGCTCCCTATACCACACCTTCGGCGCCGCCTCCCTTTTCCCAAACCGCCTCCCGCAAGCGTGCGTATAGCGATCATGACGACGATGTAGATATTATCCTCACGAGCCAGCCGTACAAGCAGCCGCGGCGAGGTGGGGGTGCCGGTCAACGTGGTGGAAGATACGACGATGCGTATGGGCCGAGGAGCCATCGAGGACCGTCTGCCTACTCTAGAACTCCTGGACTGCTTCCTTATGGAGCCTCTCCTCTGCCTTTCGCACCGCCTCCCATTGACGCCAACAGCATTATGGAGAACATACAGATTCTGCAGTCATTGCTTCCGACTGCTATTGACCTGCCCCGACCAGCCTACTCTGGGTCAGCCATCCCACCACAGCGCCGGAGAAAACAGCGTTGCAGAGACTATGATGCCAGGGGATATTGTTCCCGGGGCAATAATTGCAACTTTGAGCATGGAAATGAGCCGCCCTCTTTTTTCCCTCCGATGTCCGCAGCAGTTGACGGCAAGCTCTCCTTACTAGACAGTCCCGTGCCAGAGTCGAGAGAGAACTAACTGTGACCTAGAATATGACCCCAACAATTCAGCCCTATCTTTGCCCCCCTTCGGTATACAGCAACCTCCAGCAGGGCAACAGCTAGATGTCCCTAATTTCCAGCTATCTGTGCCTATGAATCGTCGCGAGCCTAAGAAACCACGACGAATAAAAGGCCGTGCCCCATTCGCTGCTAACGGCCCCAACCACGATAAGACCAAGAAAACTATCGTCGTTCAAAATATCCCGAACGAGAACTCCACGGAAGAGGGCATCCGTAGTTACTTTATACAGTTTGGAGGCATTGAGGAAGTCTCAATGCAAAACAAGAATCGTGTCGCTATAATCAAGTTCGAGTCTTGGGAAGCAGCGAATGCAGCCTGGAGCTCGCCCAAGCCGATTTTCGATAACAGATTTGTCAAAGTCTTCTGGTATAAAGAGGAAGGCGGTGATGAGGCAACGCCCAATGGAAACCCTACGGACGCAACAAATGGTCACGTAAATGGGATTGCACCAGCTGGCGAGATAGGCTCCGCCGAGCCGGAGCTTGATCTAGAAGAATTTCGCCGCAAACAACTAGAAGCGCAAAAAGTCCACGATGAGAAGATGAAGAAGCGCCAAGAGATCGAACGTGAGCGCCAAGAACTAGAAGAACGTCAGAAGGAGCTCCGCGAGCGACAGGCGGAAGCGAAACGTCAACTTCAAGCAAAGCTCCAGGCAAACGGCATCAAAGACGGCTCATCATCACAATTAGATACCTCGACCGAGAGCAAGGACAAGAAATCCAATGCACAAACCGAAGCTTTAAAGGCCCAGCTCGCTGCACTTGAGCAAGAAGCTAATCAACTCGGAATTAACCCTAATGATAATCATGATGATACCCTGCCGTGGGCGTCACGGGGTAGAGGACGTGGTAGAGGTTACCGAGGGCGTGGGGCCTATGCGCCAAGAGCACTCCGGGGATCTTACGGATATCGAGGGAGAGGAGGAACTGTCGAGGCTAGACACGCGGCATACGCAGCATACTCCTTGGATAACCGACCAAAGATTGTGGCATTGTCCGGGGTCGATTTTACAACACCCGAGAACGATGAAGCGCTTCGGCAATATCTCTTTGTAAGCACAACGCATCCCACTATGAAACAACCGGCGCTAACAGACCACAGAGTGTTGGAGAGTTTAAAGAAGTCCATGGCGCGCCAGCAATCACGCATGTTACATTCAAAGACCGTAAGACAGCCGAGAAGTTCATGTTCGGCGTTTCCGCAAACAATTCCATTCATGGTATTGAAGGGAAAATTGAACCTACGTGGGCGAAGACAGCCCCAGAATCGGGGAAGAGTGCCGACGGCGATGTTGTCATGGCTAGCACCCTAGGCGACGAGCAGGGTATTAAGAGTAAGATCGATACAGGCGCTAATGATGCTAATGGGGAACTTGAAGAGGGAGAGATTGACAACACCCCCGACCATGATCAAGGAGACATGGACTATGAAGCTGGCGAATGGTGAGCTGGGCAAACAATTCAATAGACGGGGCGGTCAAATGTACAACAACAAAGCGTGTATGGTCATAAGCGGCGTGTGCTGACACGCACTCTACCAAGTCATACCCTTGAGAGTATGTCAACTCTTCAAGGCCATTGGATGTGGGTTTAGAGCATTCAAAAACATGTTTTTAGACTGGTGACAGACTTAAGAGCGAGGGGTGACTAATCGCCTCGTAACCGTCTACTCGTTGATAGTAGCCGAGCCTAGTGGCAATAATAATACCAATACGATCGCATCAAAAAGCTTTATGAGTGCAGATTTATTTCTCAAGGCTTCTTCCGAGAAAGTTACCTAGGATCTAAAGGGAGCTCTCGGCCTAAAGCTAGGGAAATAATTACAGAGGGATATATTGCCTATATAATAAAACGGCTTCGTGGTAGCCAGGGGAACATAGAATGTGGTTAAACTTCTTGGGGTGTGTAATGTCATCAGGCTCCAGCCAGTCAGCCATTGCATTGTCTCCCTAGCAAACCGTGCCAGGAAAGCAGACTCTCGGTTACCTTCAATCACCAGATGGTCTTGGCACCCTTGCGTGAGTACGCCTTACTTCGCTCGAACGTATTCTCGTAGCAAACTTTCACACTAAGCAAACATCCTCGTAGTCCCCTGTGATGGCCGTTCCGACCACGACAAGGTAATTGTCCACACAAAGGCATAGTCATAAGCCAAGCTATCTCGGCATTTATTATTTGATCATGTGGTAGTTTTTCTAAGTAAGGGCAGCAAAATATATGTTCCCGTTGTCCATAGTAAACCGCACAAGCTGTTATCGCAACATCCCTTATTACCAAGGGATATCTACCTATTTAAGGACATTCACAGTTGCCCACCCCATTCCCTCGAGAATCGACGTAGCTAGCCACCTCTTACATTCATCGAAAACAGCAAAAGCGACAACCAGCACTTCAGCATTAAAAAATATTTCACACAAACTACCAAGCATACTCAACATCATAAACAAGATGTCAAGCTCCCGATCCCATGCATCTTCGTCCAGCTCGGCTCCCAAGCTTTCCGAGCAAGAAAAACAGGACATGAGGCAAATGCAGCACTATCATGAACGGAACCCCGGGTATACTGCCGAGGAGCTCCTCAACACCTTCGCTAGAGATGCGGGCCGCACGGCCACTCCCAAGGTTGTCCGAATGACGCCATTCCTGATCGACCCTCACGTCGAGGCTAGGGAGATAGATGCCTGGAAGAACGGCCAAGGAAGTAGCGAGAAGAGCAGCAGAAAATAGTAGAAATACTTAATCGTCTCCGCTAACGAGACATTCCACTGGCTCCTTAAGCTCAGGAGAGAATAAGCGTGTTACGGCCCAACCAGGGAAGAATAAATCAAAATAGTTTTCTTGGTTGGTGCTGCTTATCGAGTATCTATATAGCTTATTACAAAGCCAATAGAACCACTTTTGGGGGACTCTTATCCATGTCTAATTAATTCACAGAATGTGAATATTTGTCATTTGTCTGAATAAGCTGTATCTAGTATAACCATGTAAAATTTAGTACATATTGTCGGCATCTAAGGCAAACTAAACCTCAGCTTATGAGAACCGTCAAATTTTTTTGCGTTACGAGGAGTTCATTGTAAAATCAGGAACAACAGAGATGGATCGAGACGAAATTAAAGGGCAGAAGAAAGTATGACAAAGCAGAAGTCATATCCCATCCACGACAAACATAAATGCCAAGCTACCCCATCCCTTATTTATAGAATCCCTAAAGCCACGGGAAACGCAAGGCGGATAATACTACCAATTGACTAAATAAAGTAATATTTCCACAGCTTGTCACAGCCGGAGCTCGTTTAATCGAAGAAGAACCTTTGGGTGGTTAGCAGAAGACATAAAACGGAGATGAGTCTTAAGTGACCACTTACTTTCTCGATATATCTCACGCCAACGCTAACACCTTCTGAGTCCATAAACTCGCTAGGGTCACCAAAATCGATATTATCTGGATCCAGGCAGGTCAAGCATGTTTCAACAATACCGGCGAATTCCGTGCCCATGAATCTTGGAAGAGAGTTACGAGCGAGAGCCACGAAATTATCTTTCATGTTCGCTAGGAGATATACAGATGGTTCGGAATTGGGCGGCAGTTGCAGTGGTGATCCTAGTCTTCGACTCGTCCCCCGCTCATCGTATTCAACAAAGGACCCCCAGAGTCCGATCTCCAGTAGGCACACCCCAAGGCTGTAGATATCATGCTGCATACGATAATCATCTTGAGGCGTGGCACCTTGGCGGCTAGGATGGCGGTATAGGTTTCTTTCCCAAAGATCATCCCCTCGCATTGCTGAGCGGCCATACTCCGCGCGGAAGTCTCCGAACCCGACAAGAAAGGTTGAAATCCCCGAGTCTTCCGCATGTTGAAACGTGACAATGGTTTCCGGGCACAAGTTCTTGTGGACGAATCTGAACGAGTGGACGTAGCTGACCGACCTTGCCAGTGTCCTAGCGATCTCGAACTTCGTGGAGAGGGAATCGGGCACCGTCCCGGATACGAGAAGATCGCGAAGGCTCCGGGGGTCATGATGCCCTTTAATACCCCTAAACACTAGTGTGTATTTCGTGACGTCGTCAGCGGCCTGTTCTGTCGTGCCTGGTACAAACCCTTTGCACTGCAATAATCCCGAAGTCTCTGGCGAGTCGTGCTGCAGCCGCTGCGCTAGGTTTCGGACATTCTCCCTGGCGATCTTAGATGCGGTATCTCCTAACTCATAATACGTGATTTCGTCCAGAACATAGAATTTTCCATTGCCACCTCGGCTAGCAATTTGGGCGTTGCAGAAACGGATTTGTTTCATGTTCATAGATTGTAGCTCGTCTGCCGAAAGAGACAACCCCTTCCGAGCATTATCTGATTGGCTTGATTCATGAAGAGTCGATCGAATGGTTCTCACTGATTGAATCGCATTGGAGTCCCCCCCGGTGCCGTTCGTAAGCTCATCGTCCAGTTGGCGGTCAGCGATGAGTATGGTGAGATACCAGGTGGGATCGAACTCGTCATCCCATCTTCGAAGTGCTTCAAGCACTTTCTCGAGGTGCTGCTTTTTGAATGCGTATTTAACCCTTGTTATTCTGAGCCTGAATCGTGAAGACTCTGCGTCCTCACGCTGCGAGTAACGCTCTAACTCTCGATTTATTTCAACAAGCTTGGTAGAAAACGTGCGAAGGCACTGATCGAGAATAATGCGATGTTCGTCTGTTAGTTTTGACTCAATTTTCTGCAGGAACTTCAATTGAGTTGAGACCCTCATCCAGGAATTTGTAGCTTTTGTGGCCTGTTCTTTCAGCTCATCTTGCGCATGTCGGTAGGATGAACATATTTCTGCCACCCTATCGCCATACCTTTGTATCATATTGAGTCAGTAATCAGCTTCTTGGGAAAAGGAAGTTCTTTTTGAGACCTACTTAAGACACAGATCTACTGTGGCTACAACTGCTAAGCCTAAACCCGCCATTTCTATTAACCCCGTAACAACCATGATGTTAGTTCGAAGACTCGTCGTGAATCAATCCACAAACGAAGAATATTGCCGTAATGCTACTGTATGCCCATATAAATATAAAATAAGGATGTCTACGTCTCCTAGCTATAACGTAAGTATTACCTCGGATGCAGATGAGTAGAGAAGTGCTTCACTTAGTTTTCACTTCGTAATATCAACATAGCCTAGCCGTTATGAGGGCACGGCCACAATGTAGTAGATCACGGGTGCGAGAAATGCATTTAGCTGCGGAATCTAGTTACATGGTATTATATAGCTTCGCCCCCGCGGTTGAATTATCGAAGCCCAGCGGGAACAGAGATATGCCTACAGCGGAGCGGCGGTTCACCTCAGTGCTACCAGAATGTTAAGACTATTCCGTTTAGGGCTTTATACATACCAATCAGGAAGAATTGGACTTCTACATCGTACCCATGCTACCTTAGCTAGCGAGATTTATGCAACTTGGGTTGCCTACCCAAAGAATGTAACAGGGGTAGCGTAGCTGCCTCACTGCGCCTCATTATGGGCTGCGCACCACCGTCTAGTCAACGATGGAATCTGTGTCTCCCCGCGAAACAGAGCTGACATCCTAAACATCACTGTGATTGGGCTGCTTTATCTCCTTCTAGGCTTGCGACGTCGCTGTTCGTGCTTACCTCACAGCATTATGATTATAGCTATCCTCGGGTTTTCTTTCTCCCCTTTGGACTACCATCCCTTGCCCTGATTTGATCAGCTCGCTCATCAATCAAGTTTTCGCGGGTCAAAATTATGTACGGACTACTCTACTAATCTTCTAACGAAACAATGATCTATTGGGCCGGGTTGCCGGAGTTTGTTCGCGACTCGAGACTAGAAGCGCAGGTTCACGCAGTGTCAACTGTTCATAGCATCTATGACCGCCAAACAGGATCTTCACAGCAACAGACATGGTATCGCGACACATCAGTTCGCGTTGGCCGTGGTGGGCAGGGCAAAGTATGGTTAGAGCGACGATTCGTACACAGCCCTCCTTACACCGTGCTACAACGCGCTGTCAAAGAGATAGAATTAGACAAACCAATCGACCGCGATGAAGATCGTCTGCGGGAACTCGAGGCATTGGCCAAATTTTCGAGGCCAAGGGTAAGGGTCAGATGTTAATGCTCGACGGCGAATTGCTAACTGTTGTCTACCAGTACCTGGAATTCATCGTCGAGTCGTATGGGTGGTACCTCAAGAGCGAAAATTTGTTATGTATCGCAATGGAATATTGCAAACTCGGAGATCTTGCCCATTACTTGGAATCAAATGGACGACTCGCAGAAGGGGATGCGAGCATCGTCACAACCCAAGTATTGGCCGGCTTGAATTTCATGCATAATGAAGGTTGGGCGCATCGGGACCTCAAACTGTCTGTAAGTGAAAGCTTCTTTCTTCATAACGGCCGAGGGCTGAGCCTTACGTCTCGATAGAATATTCTCATCACAAGACAGCCGCCCGAGCGTTGGGGAGTCAAGATATCGGATCTCGGTTTAAGCAAACGGGCCCAACCACACATGTACGACTCAACCACAGTGAAGGGTACACCGGGGTTGCTGGCACCGGAGCTTGCTGGCTTCATGGGTACGCATGCCTCACGGACGGCAGATCCCAAGGCTATCGACATGTGGTGCCTCGGAGGGACGGTCTATGAGATGGTCACCGGCCGAAAGCCGTTCGCCGATCTTAGTCTATTTTCTACGTACTGCAACGGACGTCGTACCATCTCGGAGGACACCCTTATAGACTACGCCAGCCCAATTCTAGTGGATTTCATCCAGTCTCTCATGTGGGTTGATCCTCGCTCCCGGCTTGATGCTGTGAAGGCTCGACAGCACCAGTGGATTAAAGACACCCCACTACCAAGTTGGTCTCCTAGTCAAGACTCGATATCTTCAGCAGACAAGCCTAAAATTCCTCTACCAAATACAGCGCAACCTCCGCCTGTGCGGCCGCATCCGCCATCTGGAAGCTGGTCGACAGGCTCAGGCTTCCAACCAACGAATTTCTTGCCACGAGCGCCGACTTTAGGGGATCCTCGAATGCCATATCCCGACTCAAACTATTATCGGGAATATTTGCGTTCAAAATACTATCGGGAACATTTAAGCCAAAACCATTTGACTCTTATCCCTCAATTCCCTTATCCATCTATTCCTGATTATAGCCCCTATTCCAGTCCCGGGCCTTACAGTGGACTAACCACTCAGCCGGGACAATACTCGCCGGTTATAACTACTCCGCCCCCGGCCGTACCCCCTAGCGCATCGTCTCCTGCTATAAATTTTGACGCTCTACGAGAAATAATAATAGCAAATGGTTCCACCGCGAAATCCCAGCCAAGGCCGATAGTTGCTCCAACGGGTGCAGACGGAAGACCAGAATCCCCTCAACCGCCGAAGAAGATGTCGCCTATAGCTAAAGATGTGGACGCGAAATTTCTTGCCTTCATAAAAAAAGGGAGGCCCATACGCGCTCCCTCTTGGACAAAGTCCGTGACAAAGCCCCCGACAAAAGCTGACTTCATTGCCTTCTCTAAAACACTCTCATTACCACGGCCCATTCCCCGGGAACTCATGAACATTGTCACAAACGATCTTGCGAAACGAGCGGCGTTGGCAGAGAATTCTAACGAGCGTTGGACGTTGTCCGCTAATACAACATCTACTATGAGTGACAAATCAAGCGCGAGCCGTAGCGAGCCGTCAGAATCGTTACACACTAATGACGTTTCTGCTTCTCAGAAACAAAGTAGGTCAGAAAATTTGACGGCGAAAGAACTAATCGACGTTGGCAGCAGCGGCATAGGAGGACAACCAAAAGAAAATACTGACCTTCCGGAAATATCCGAGGAGTCGCGCCAGAATGGCGATTGGCAAACTGTAGAAAACAAGAAAAAGAAACGCAACAGAAAGGGTCGCAAGTTTGAAGCGCTACTAGCACTATAGGCACCTGTTATCTAGCTGATTAGTCTACATGCTCTCCTAGACTAATTCCTTATTTGCAATTGTAGTTACCTAGGGCGTATTATCTGCCACTTATGTAGTCTTGACCCCAGCTGTTATTAGGCCACCGGAATGACTGAATCGGTGAACCTGCCGCAGCGCTACGATGAATCGGCAGATGCTTTTACACGTAACATCAATACTAATGGTTTGTATACTCGATGGTTGTGGGGTTTGCGCTCTTCAGCTCGCCGTAGGCAAGTGCTGGGGATAGAAACCCCCCTGGCCAACTTCAAGACACTGAGCCTGCTGTTCAATGACCAACTGCGACTTTCATGTCAATTTACTTGAATTCAGAGTTGGAGCTTGATCAACCCTGGAAAAATATGGTTTAGGAAGTATGTTAGTCAATGGCATCTATTATCATATCTGGGTCTTGCTTGAGACATCAGATCTATCCCCAATTTTTCATTCCGTATCATTGGAAATATCGAGTCGTCTACCACATTTATATCCCATCACTCGTTAGACTTCGGAGTGGTAACCAATTCATCATCGTTATCCTCATTATTTTTCTTTTCTTTCTTTTTCTCCACAAGTCTTACATGCGCAGAGTACCCGTGGTATTGCAGCAGGTGAGGCTCTCGCAGATATTTCCACAGACAATCTGGCACCCGGAGCCATCAGTGCGTCGTCTTCTAAGCGACGCAGCTGCGGAAGCAGGGCCGGCGCTGGGACTATGTCTCGTCGTGCTTTCGCCCCTAGTGCTATTTCCATCGCCAGTGGTGCTGGGATTCCGGGTGAGGGCCGGGGACGCAAGCTCGGGCTGTAGCGTAGCGGAGTGTATTCCGTAAGCGTGCAGGCATTCCTTCACTGTCTTGGCCTGATCCATAAAGTCCGCCATCTCGTTGTTGGACACGACGACGTGCGCCGACGCGATGCTCCTCTTTTGGTCAAGGCGCCATATGTGTAGCTCGTGGACTGACTCAATGCCGGGAATCTGCAGTGGTCAGCATCGATCTAAGTTTCGTATTGATTGAGTAGAGGGCCTAGCTCCTGGGTGCTTCATGAGTGAGTAGATTTGAAATATACCTTCTCTAGATCATGCTTTACGTTCTCAAGATCGACACCACGAGGCGCGCTTTGCATGAGAATCTTGCCACTATTCTTCACAAGCGGGATTGCTGATAGTAGGATGAGAATAGATATAGCAGTGGACACTCCTGGATCGGCGTAGAAGCGTGTCGGAGAGCTCGTCAGCCAGATCACGAGGGCGGCGATGATAACGGCAAGATTGTTTAGTGCATCGCCACAAACGTGCACAAGCACGCCCATCATCCCGAGATCACGGCCCGGGGCCTGCAGCTTGACAATGGTATGCCGGTGCTCTGCATGGGCGCTGATAGGCTAGATAAGGGTCAGTATGGAACGCAATTGGAGTTGAGATATGATTCCGCTTACGGTTAGAGGGACATGATCGGTAGAGCTCTGACTTGAGGGAATAGCCGCCTCGACATTATCGTGGCTGTGGCTATGTCCGTGCTCGTGTGTGTGTTCGTGCTCATGAGGGTCGCTCACAGCGTGAGAGTGATTATGTCCATGACTGTGTCCTCCGTGATCATGGCCATGGTGCTCATGCAGTAGGGTCGCACTTAGAATATTGAGAGCTAGACCGACCGAACCGATGATGAGAACTAGCTTTGGGTTCTCAATGGCTGTTGGATCATGTCATGTCAGTGAACATTGGCCTCTCTTTCCAAGGAGGAACTGGATTTCCCACGTTGAATTGATATGAATCTCTCAATAGACTGGAGGAAGATGGACAGGCCAAGGGCTAGAAGAAAAACCCCATTGAAAAATGCGCCCAGGAGTTGAGCACGTGCCCAACCGAAAGAGAAATTCTGAGGGGACTTGGCTCGCTCTGACACCTATGAAACAGTGTCAACATGTTACCATTTCCCGTGATGTTAGTGACGTGTCATACAATGATTGCTGCAAGGGCTATGATGAAGCCTATGAGATCGTTCAACTATCATCATGTTAGTGGAGTTGTTCATAAGCTTATGCTACTCCGCAGTAGCTTTCACCGAGGCGTCTCATTCATACATAGTGAAATGCGTCTGCCAGCAGGGCTAGGGACTTAGTGTAAAATGCAACTGGTCACAAAATTTAGTGTCGGCTCGAACTTGTAGAGAGAGGGCATCGCCAAACCGACCTGCAATCTCTGCGACGAAAAATGAGAACGAGATGCATATAACGCCAATAAGCTTTTGCTTAGATGTTAGTGTGAAAAGGCCCATGGTCGGTATCTCGGTAGGGTAGGATGCCCAGAGATGCAGGGGTACCGAGAATAGACTAGTAAGGTCCCTGATTTCGGGTATCTAATGGTTAGAGTTATCTAGAAGAGAGTCGATGGTATGGGGTTGGAGGTGTAAAGGTGTAAAAATGTAAGAGTCTAGACTAGAAGTTAGACTTGGGTACGAGTAGAGCGCAACAGTGCGATATATACCGGACAGAGGAAGGTTATTCTCAAGTGATCCGCATCAACTTCAGACGAGATGACTGCTGGTAGCCTTTGTTTACAGGCCATGCGTTGGAGAGAGACGTGAGAGGAATGTGGACATGTTCTGTTACCAATGCTGAAGCAACTATCCGAATCCGAGGTGTATATAATAATGGGGATGAGATTGAAGTTTGCTCCTCTGGGACAGACGGGACTCAGCAATGCACCATTGGAAGGGTGAATTGTGAAATTTGGGAGGCAATGCTAATATGGCCCTCGTCTTGTTCTAATTGATAACAAGAATTATAAAGTAGATCGTAATAGTCTCTTGGGAATTGTCGAATCGGAATGGTCCTCGTTGGGTCTTCTGTGTGCCTGGTTGGTGTTCACGGTTAGATAATGCGGGCATGGACTTGGGGTAGCTACTTACTTACCTACATATGTAGCTTCCTAGGTAGGTAGGTATCTACTGGAGATAGGTATCTTATAGTATGTAAGTATCTAACGGATATAAGTAAGTCATACGACTGTGCACGGCATCTGCAGGACGGAAAGTCGAAGCACAGTTACCTTGGTCGCCGACTTAGGGAGGTATCAAGTCGGATGATTCTGCACTGACATCTGCAGGCAAGCAAGCTAGCAAGACGGGAGCTCAATCCAGGTCTAGGTGGGTTCTGTAGGTTCCAGTTAAGGCAGGGGCAGCAAGGGCAAACCAGGGAAGTCCATTCAGGCAGTTTTAAATTTGAACTACTCTATTAGCAACGCTGACCGGTGCGATAATGATTGGGAGTGATATCACTTATATGTGGGAAGGGATACTACAGCAGGTAGCTAGGTGGATGAGATCAATGGGTGTGCGTTACATACCGCATTACCTCAGTTCTTTTGGAACTGCCCTACTGCAGCCAAGGACGCCTAAACCATAATAAGATGGGGCTCTGCGTTAATAAATATTATATATTTAAATAGTATTAAAAAAAAATTTTATTTATTATATAATAAAATAGTGTTATAATAGTTTAATTTAGTTATTTAGTATATTAGCTTTTTAAAGCTGTTATTTTAGTTAAATTATTTAAATTTGTAATAAAAATTAATATTATATATTTTTTTATAATATTTTATTATAATTTATTATTTTTTTAAAATAATTTTTATATTAATTTTTTTATTTAAATAATATAATTTTAAATAAAAAATTTTTATAAAATTTAATTATAAATTATTAAAGTAATAAAAAAAAATTAAAAAAATATATTTAAAATATAAAAAAATTAAAATTATTTTATTTTTTAAAAACTATTATATATTAATTAAAAAAAATAAATATAATTAATTAAAAAAATTATTATTTATTTAAAAATTTAAAAAAGCTATTATTATTAAAAAAAAATTTTAATAATTATTTTTTTAAAAAATAATTAAATATTTTAAAATTAATATTAAATTTATTATATTTTAATAATAATAAATAAAATATAAAATTTATAATAATTATATATTTAAATATAGTTTTAAATAGTTAAAATTAAAATTAAAGCTTTAAAAAAAATTTTATTTTTAAAAATTAAATAAAAAATTAATTTTTAAAAACTAGTTTAAAAAAAAAGCTTTAATAATTTTTAAAAATTTATATTTAAGTTATAATTAATTATTTATTTTTTTAAATAGTTAATTTTATAATTTTTTTTAATATTATTAAATTAATTATTATTATATAATTTATATATTTATAAAAATATTTAAAAAAATAATAATTTATATAAATAAATTTTTTTAGTTTATTTAATAAAATTTAAAAAATAATTAGTTTTAAATAAATATTATATTAATAAATAATTTTATTAAAAAAATTAATTTTAAAAAATATTTTTTATATTTAATTATTA